>LPNX010918698.1:149809-215746 GCA_001517045.1 Pseudotsuga menziesii
AACCGCCATATCCCAACTGCCCTGTTGAGATCAGATTTCTTTTCATATCAGGAATGTGCCTTACATCCTTTAGCAATCAGTCATTTCCATTATTTAGTTTAATCCGTACCTTACCCTTTCCAACAATTTTACATGGTTCATCATCCCCTAATAACACATGCCCAAAATCACCTTGAACATAATCATAAAAGAATTTCCTATGTGGTGTAGCATGACATGAAGCCCCTGGATCTACTACCCAGTAATCACTAGTATTATCTAATGCAAGAATCAAAGCATCTTGTAACACATCACCTGCTACATTTGCTTCCTGGGTAGTCTCTTGCTGCCTCTCACCTTTCTTCTTTGGTGCTCTGCAGTCTTTCTTTAGATGTCCTTTCTTACCACAGTTCCAACATTCTATTTTTCTGAATTTGGACTTGGATCTTCCCTTTTTAGACTTGCCGCGATTTCCTAGGCTCCTTCCTCTCTCTTTTTGTCTCCCTCTGCTCTGCATGGTCAACGCATTACCTGATGTCTCACCTGTGCTTTTCCTTCGCATTTCCTCGCTAAGAATAACACTAACAACATCATCAAACTTAAGAGTTCTTGAACTAGGGACAAAGTTACTTACAACCATGACCAAGCTATTCCAGCTTTCTGGCAATGAGCACACGATTAGAAGAGCCCTAACCTCATCATCAAAGTTCACTTTTACAGAACTTAATTGACTGGTAAGTGTATTAAACTCATTTAAATGGTCAGCAACAGATCCACTTTCCGACATCTTCATATTAAATAAACGCTTCATTAAAAATACCTTGTTAGAAGCCGAGGGTTTTTCATAGATCTTACTCAATGCGCTCATCGCACCCTCTGTTGTTATTTCTTTCGAAATATTGAAGGCCACTGATGAAGCCAGGCACAACCGTATTGTTCCTAGTGCCTTTCTGTCAAGAACCTCCCATTCTTCATCCTTCATAGCCACTGTCTTTTTTGCTTTTCCGCCCAACGACAGGTACAGATATTTCTGGTACAAATAGTCCTCCATTTGCATCTTCCATAACTGATAGTTTTGGCCGTTAAATTTATCGACCCTAAACTTTTCCTCTTCCGCCATTGCTCCTACTCGAACCAGGAACCCTTCTTTCCTGCGAGTTTACAAACCAAATAGACCTTTTGGCTCTGATACCAATTGTTAGAAAAACAGGACCGCAGAGCAATAACATATATACAATTAAATCAATAAACAAGATGCAAAAACACATTAAACATTACACAGAGACACAGATATAACATGGTTCACCCAAAGGATGGGCTACGTCCACAAACAAATTTGCCAGTCCTTTTATTTCAGTCCAGAAAGATGAAGGGATACACCCTGCAGCAAAACCGCTACACTTCCTCTTCACGCTCTCATAGTCTCTCTTCCAGCACAATACAATGCCCACATCCAGTACAATATAGTACTCACATCTAGTACCATACAGTATTCACATCCAGTACAATACAATACTTAGTACCAGTACAATGCAATTTACAATGGAGCCTCCTCAAGCCTTATAAAGGCTTAATCACATGCAAAACCATGGGACAATACCATGGGCTACAACAAAACCATGTGCCCAAACCATGTTCCCAAACCATGTGCTAGACCTAATGACCTTTGACTCAATCCCGAGTCAAGGTTAACACATGCAATACCTTGGGACAATACCATGGGATACAACAAACCATGTGCCCAAACCATGTGCTAGACCTAACCACCTTTGACTCAATCCTGAGTCAAGGTTAACCCTAAAAATCTGAATGCGAGAAGAGTTCTCATTCTGTGTCAAGATCGTTAAAAAATGAAATGGATGCTGGTGAGTATAGTTCTCATTCTATGTCAAGCTCGTTAAAAATGAAACAGAAGCCTATGACCATAGTTCCCATTTTGTGTCAAGATCATTAAAAAATGACACAGATGCACTTGAGCAATGTTATTTCTGGTTTCAATCTTGTTAAAAATAAATTCTCTCAAGCATAGTTATTCTTTGTTTCAAGCTTGCGTAAAAATGAATCAGGTCCCCTCAAGCATAGTTATTCTCTATTTCAATCTTGTGTAAAAATGAAATAGGCACCTTGAGCATAGTTCCCTTTTCATGTCAAGCTCGTTAAAAAATTAAAGGGCTTCTTCAATTGTGTCAAGACTCAAAATTTGAACCTTCCTTTCATTTGCTTGTATCACTTGATCCTCTTTCTTCCTTTGTTTCTGGTGAACCTTTTCCTAGAAGTAACCTGAAATGTAGTTGGATGACGAATAGAGTAAGCAGGTGAAATGAAGCTTGGGGGGCATGGATCCACCCTTTGGTGGATTTAATTTACTTGACAGTTATACGAGGGGAAAGTACCAACCACTAGACATCATCTTGGGAAAACAACCGTCGATGGGAGTCATTTTGAGAATCCTTTTTTTCATTTTCGAGCTCGCTAAACCAAGAAATGACATTTCGAGCATAGTTTCTATTCAGTATCAAGCTCGTTAGAAAACGAAGAAGATACTCTGAGCATTCTTTCAACCAATATTCGATCTCGTTAAAAACAGTAAGATGCTATTGAGCTTACTTTTCATTTTTTGTGCTCTGGTTAAAACATGAAAAGTCATCCGAGCTTACCTTATTGCTTCTTCGTGCTCTGGATTTAAACATGAAAAAGGTTTCGAGTGCCTTTTATACCTTCGACATACTTGTTAAAAACTCAGTAAAGAGGTATCGAGTATACTTTTGTTACTTTTTCAGACTCGTTAAAGTTGGATTATGAAAAAGAGGACCCCTTATGGAGTCACCTTAAAGCTCTTTTCGAGATCCTAAAAAAGAAAATATAGCCAAGAGAACTTGATGCATTCACACTTGAAAAAGTATTTGAATGATCATCTAGTCGATGGTAGTTTAGCCCCTTTTTAAATCGATTAGACTTATTTATGAAAAAGGTACACTTTATTTTATTGCAACTAGAAGAGTTTGCATGGACATCATTTTATACTTTTTCGGGCCTCAGGGACTAAATTTACGAAAAAATCCATCCTGGAGTATTCTTAGTCATTTCAAACTCTCTAAAAATGAAATGACAAATGAGTTTGCTTTCATTAGACTCATAAAAAAAAACGATGAAGAACCCTTTATGGGAATGAACCCCTCCTTTCTCAGGTTCATAAAATATGCGGGAATGGAATCATCACTTGATGAGCTACAATGAGTGTTTGTTACCCTCTTTTAACTTATTAAAACGAAAAAAGAGGCACTCTTCAATCATGACGAGGGTAAGGGAAAAGTTTGTGTTTCATTGTAGTTACGATAGTGCATAGTTACTCTTGAATATGGAACTCGTCTGCAAATGCATTTAGTACTTAGGTAATCTGTTTGTCTTCAAGTCTTGCTGATTCCTTGAGTCTTCTTGCTTATTTGAGTTTTCCAAGAATATTCCCACCATCATTTGCATTGGGGGATTGGTATCAGTCTCGTTAAAGTCAATACTGCCAAGTCGTATTGCGCCCATGTTAATGATAAATTTGGTCATCTGTTTACTATCTACAGTCAACTTACCTTCTATCATGTTGTCCATCTATGAGTTAGTCTCGTATATTACTATGTTGTCTGGTTTACTCTAAA
This sequence comes from Pseudotsuga menziesii, assembly GCA_001517045.1. Classification (NCBI taxonomy): domain Eukaryota; kingdom Viridiplantae; phylum Streptophyta; class Pinopsida; order Pinales; family Pinaceae; genus Pseudotsuga; species Pseudotsuga menziesii. The sequence goes on from LPNX010918698.1 coordinate 153,439, forward strand.
AACATCTATGATCATTTTTCATGTCAGTTATGGGGGATACGTCATGACCCTCCTTCGACGATTCTATTCCTGTTGACTTCAACACATCATCCAAGAATTAGACTTAGAAACCAAATCAAGTATCTTGAATCTTGCATGCCTCAATGGCAAGTTTCATCACTTTCATCAATGACCTTTGACTATAATATTCTACTGAGTGTTCGAATCCAAGTCCTTTATTCACACTTAGGAGTATGTACTGAGATACTTTATGAATCATTGACATCAATGGTGATCTACCTCACACTTATTAACAGTATACATCAACGAATCGTAATCAAGTGGTTTCTACCATCTTCGACATCAATACATTGTAATCACATGGTTAGATTCGTATCGTTGCAGGTTCAGCTTGAAGAACCTGGGTTATTTTATATCTTTCCCAGGTTGTGATGGATTATGTTGGAGTCATATTACACATATCCACTTTGTATTGGTTGTGGTTGTGTTATCATCTCATCATGGATCTATGTTTGTTTCTAGTATCCATGATTGTGTTTAATCGATCTCTATTTCCATGGATCTGCAATGTATTAGTCGACAACCATGTTATGAGTCATGTGAGACTTGAGTTAGTTGTACTGCAGCATATTCCAACCTGCATCCTTGCCTTTGATTTATTCACTTCGAAAATCATTTCACCTATCGCATTCCTATAAATTTATGCTTTGGGGAGCATTCTTTTACACCAAAATATCATCATCATGATCCATGTGTCAACGTTGTGCCTAATCCCTAAATTTTCCCTAGCTAAAGTGCATTGATTCTGAGGTTGTCCCTAGCCATTTTCCTCCTCTAAGTAGGATGGCACTCTTAGGCTTCATGCAAGGTGCTCCAGAACCTTGCTGGCACTCTTAGGCTTCATGGAAGGTGCTCCAGAACCTTGCTGGCACTCTTTTTACCTTGAAAAGGTGTGCCACTAGCACACTTATCCTTCATGAAAGGTGCAACATCCCTCCTATGGTGCTCTATCTCTTCAAACAAGGTGCACCAATGGTGTTTAGAGAAAATAAATTTCAAAGCTTCAAGGCCCTTATCAAAGGTAGATGCGATGGAGGGTCATCCCTAGCTTCTGGGTGAGGTGGCATTCGGTTCCCTAACCTAATGGGGGGATCCCTTAGACCTCTCCTCTTAATATTCAACCTCCTTTATTTCTTTAGCCTATTAAAGTTGAACCCTCTCTCCATTGTGAAGGGAGAAAGGACTATAGTACTCTTATGCTGGTGTATTTTCCTAGTTGATCCCTACTCATCCTTGGGGAGGTGGACTCTCATCCTTTGGGATGGAAGGTTGCAACGTTGAGGCTTAGGTTGTAACATTATTTCTTTACATATTTACCTTGTTTATAATGTTTAGAGCTTTCTTCCTTAACTATTATCTTATATCAATTCATATCTAGATATGCTTGTACTACTTGCTTGTTTCCATTTGTTCTACGGAGTTTTGTAGCTTGATATCTAAAAGTTCTAGAGCTTGGATCAACAAAGAGGAAGAGGATTTATAGACATCAGGTAAGTGATCTATCTATTAAATTGCATTTCTATTGATATAGTAAACTAGATTTTATTATGTACTTTATTTTTTCTATATCCACTTGGACTATGGAGATCTGGCTTGAGTCCGCTTGAGTAGATTTATCCGATAACTGTTTCTTCATTTTAAGTCAAATTACTTATCCAAAGGGCGCTACTATTTAGAGGCAAGAGTGGCGTGATGCAAATATGATGGGATGTTCTAGTAAAATTGTTGTGGAGTGGGGGAGATACATCTCTACACTGCAAGCAATCCACATTAGGATAAAATATAAGGATGATGATCTTTTGTGGGGTTCGAGTTCTACTAATGGTTATTATGCTCCAAAGGGAATACAGAGACATGTATGTGCTCTTATGTGGGATATGAAAGTTATATAATGGTGGGAAATCCTCTAGAAGTTAAAGAGGCCTTTTTAATCATACATTTTTATATGTATTTCCCTCAGAATAAGAGTCTTCATGTAGGATATTATGAAAAAAAGAGGGGTATTGACTAATATGTTTTGTGCAAATAATGCCTAAAAATGGTTAATGGAATGATTACGTCATGTCCCTATGGTTCATAGGTCTAGAAATATTTATATGAATTCATTGGTATTGGTTGGATATCTTGTAGATATACCATTTAGGAAGGTTTGAGAAATTGGTGTAAATATGTCTCGGTTAAAAATGTTAGGGGTTTATTTTTAATAGTGGCATTGGGAATATGGTTGGCTAGAAATTACCTGATTTGATAGGATAAGGTAATTTCTCCATTTCAATGTGTGGTTCAAGTTATATCTAGTTTGGATTCATTTTACCAAACTAATCCTCTCAAAAATTCCAGGATTATACAAAATTGAGGAATAGATTGACGATAGCAAGACAGAGGCGTAGTTCGACAATGCTAGTCAAGGGGATCTTCCTTTGGGTAGTAATGGGGGGTTATTTTTATCAATAGAACATATATTTTCACATACATTATAGCCTCTCAACACTATATAGTTTACATAGTACTCAATTTCATAAGTAAATTTTTACTCTAATATAGAATCCAAATTTCCTTTGCTCATTGCAAAATTTTAGCAAGGGAAAGAAAACTACAATGGCCTAATTAATTAAACTCCCATCCTGTTATATGTATACATTCTTACCATGAATTCATTCATCATTATTACAATTAAATTCATGCACATACATTCACATGCATTTTAATTAAATAAATACATATTGATAGAAATATAAATTATGGAAATTCATAACACAATTAAGGAACTTATCCTTTTGTAAATGTTCCTCTTATTGATTTCACATGAAGGATGTTCCTCGCAGTTGTACTTAAATTTTTGGATGTTCCTTGCAGTCGTACTTACATTTTTACACTTATTATTTCTATGACAAGGGCCACACTAAGCTAAGGTTATCAATCCACAAGGGTGAATCTCATAAGGAATTCTCCTCAATTCACGACACATACTTTTTGGTGTTGAAACCCCTTATATGACTATCCTAATCAACTATTACTCTTCCCCTCAACTTACATAATGCATGGACTGGGATCCCCTTCTCTACATGTAGTCCCTCAATCTATCCCAATCCCTTTCCAATGCTCCAACACATACTTTCTAGGTAATCTCATTACTCGGACTCCATGGAATCTCAATTGAAGGCTAAATTTACTCTCACAATTGTATAACAACCAATAGCACTAATTTCTCATGGACATTTTGTGTCAGTGTGATTGGAAGTTCCATTACCAAATTAACTATACTTTCCCCTCTCTTTTCCTCAATCTTTACTAGCATGGGGATCTTGAAATTGATTGCAATAATGATTCCTTAAACTCAATTCCCAACCTTTTATATGCATTTTCAAAACATTCGACATGGAACTCATGAGAATCCCATATGTTTTCCCTTTAATCCTATCTTAAGATAATAATATAACAAAGTTGATTAATCCACTATCATAAACATGGGTTTAGGGACCTTAGGGTATATTCCTAACTAAAGTTTATAAGTAAGGCTAAGGGAATAGTTAGTAGATCACTAGGGTCTATTCCCCTTATCCCCCCCTCCCCCTTCACTTTCCCCATTTGTGGAATCATACCCCCATCTTTTCTTCGTCTTTCTTCATTTGTAGCCATTAGGTTTTTTTAATTATATCTCCATGTACATATTTACAACATCATTGGTCATCCTAGACCATTTAAGTTTGACTTTTATTCATTTCATCATTACATATGTAGTTACATATCAAGGTTAAAAATGTAGTGTTGCATTTCCCTCCCCCTTAATTTATGCTCCATCCTCTGTACATGTTGACTCTCTATACATTTACAAAAATTTAGATCATTTAAAAAAAATACATGTGGCTATGCCTCTTGCATAGCATATTCCAACTACTATGTTGCTTCCTCATGGTTGTAGAGGGTCCATTGGACATTTACCTTCCATATTGATCTATTCCTAAGCAACATGGCCTTCCTATGTAGGATGCATACTATTTTTACCAACATATATCATTTTGGTTCCACTTAAAACAATGCCCAATCAATAATATGGTTAGCATCAAGTACATACTTTTTCAATTATGACATATGAAAAACATTATGAAATTTTATTCAAGTAGGAAATGCAATTTCATATGCAACATGACCTATCCTAGAAAAAATCTCAAACAACATGAAATATCTAGTTTCTAGCTTAGGTCAAATCCCTGGATTCAATGAGCTCTTCTTCGACCTAACATTCAAGTATGCATGCTCCTCCACTCTAAATTATTTTTATATTATTTCCTTTTCTACATAACTCATATGTGTTTCCTATGATGTTTTTAGATTTTGTTTGAACTTAACCATGTTCTCTTCCATTTGTTTAATAAATTTTGGCCCAACTACTACTCTATCCACTTGATTGTCCCAACTAATTAGAGTATTGCACTTTCTACCATAGAAGCTTCATATAAAATTGTCTTCAAAGAAGAAAGATATCCATTATCATAAGAAAGATTCACTAAGTACAAGTAATCTCCACACTTGGATGGCTTGTCCATCACATACATTTTTAACATATATTTAATATCTTGATTCCTCTCTCAGTCTATCCATATGTTTATGGATGATCTGTTGTACTTAAGTTCATATTTTTTTCAAATTCTTTGAATATCCCTTTAAAAAAGGTTTAAGCAAACTTTATATCCTAGTATGAAACAATTTCTGTAGGTATCCCATGCAACCTATCAATCTCTTTAATGTAAATATGTACTATTAGTTCCCTTATGAGTTTTCTTGATTGAAATAAAGTGAACATATTTTTTCAACTTGTCCACCATTACCATGATTGAATCATGTTTCCTTGTTTTTCTAGAATTGGCAGTGGTTGTAGTAATCCTATGGGAAGTCTATGCTCCATCTTTACTCTTTGGAAGTCCATAAATTTATCTATATATTCAGAAATTTCTTTCTTCATTTCTATCCAAAAATATTGATTTCTTATTTCTTCAATTATCTTTTGATATCCAGGATTTCCAACATGTGGAACCTTATTCATATCCCTCATTACTAGTTTTCTTAATTCACCAAAATTAGGAACATAAACACTATTTTTATGCATAAGAATTTTCTTCTCTCCCAAATCATAACCTTCAAATTTATACTATACATTTTCTTGTTGCAATCCTTATTTTTCTTAAAGGAATTTCCATCAGGGAATATGTTTCTCAAATATGATATGCGCATGCCAATGGTTGTAACATGCACTGAATGTACTCTTTTGTTGAGTGCATCAAAAACCTTGATCTCCTTAATTTCAATATGTTTGATATCAAAATAAAAATCACAAAAAAATTCCAACCATCTTATATGCCTAGGATTCAAATTTTGTTTTCAAACCAATACTTCATCCCATTATGATATGTTCTTAGCTCAGATTTTCTACCAATTAGATAGTGTCTCAACATCTACAATGCATGTACAAATAACACAGTCTCTAAGTCAAGTGTGACATATTTATTATCATCCTCTTTTATCTTGTTGGATTCATAACAAATTGCATGCCCATTTTGCATCAGGAATCCACCAATTTCTTCTTTGCAAGCATCTATAAATGCCGCAAAAGATTCATTTGGATCAGAAATCTTGAGAATGGGTGTAGTAGTGACAACTTTTATTTACCCATTGGAAAAAAATTTCACACTGTGGTGACCTTTCAAATTTGACTCCTTTCTTATGTAATGAGGTAATTAGATGTTCCACTTTTGAGAATCCCCCTATAAATCTTCTATAGTATCCCACAAGTGTCATAAATGACCTTACTTCTAATATATTTTTGTTGGAGTCATTTACCCAACATGCACACTTATTTGGTCAATTTTTTCCTATTTACCCACTATCCTAAGTTTAATTGACTTACTTGGCATCACATGAGCACACTATGACATCAGCATGAGCTCACCCACGCCCTCCTTCAGTCAAGGAGGCCAACTAAGCCTTCTCCTTTATTCGAGGAGGCTAACTGGGATTCCTCCTTCAAACAGGGAGCATTTCTGGGGTGATCCGAGTGTCATAAATGCACCTAATTGATAACTAATTGTTACAATCAGTTAAGCTGAGTTGTGAAGGCATGTCCATTCATTATTTGATTTTTTTGTTATTATTTATGAACTGGAGACAACTAGGGTGCCTACAACCACTTCCGATGACATGTGTCACTTCAGTTAACTCCATCGGAGCTAGTTGGAGTTATGGATGTGCTACGTCCTTTAGTTGGACATGCAGTTACATGTGATGAGTCACTTTTAGTTAGACTTAGTCATCTATTGCACTTTGATTCAGTTAGGAATTAGTGTGAGTGTCAATTATTGATTATCTTGGTGGTTAACTATGTGTGCCGAATGTGGTTAACATTCAGTTAAGCTACACCCATTCATTCAATTCGAATGACCTTTTTGAGAATTCGAATTGTATTGGAATTCATGCACCTTGCATGACCATTGTATTGTATTATAATTATTTTATTGATTATACAGAGCTGCAACATTCTATCGCAACACCATTATGCCATTTTCATGCATAATTGTTTGAAATCTCTTATGAAACTGTGTTTTAGTCCCTAGATTACTGTGCCAGATTAATATGGTATCAGATCTCATGGTGGGACGAAGCTCATTCTCTTCAAAAACATGGATTTTGATGGATCTTGCATGAAAAATTGAGCAAAATCTCAAATTCCAGCACTGCACTAGAAGCAGAAGGTTTACCACTTAATACCCCAAGTTAAGGAATTGTTGATCAAAATTGCTTGATCAATTATGTTGGGTGTGATGAAAATCTAAACTATGCAGGATGTTCGACCTTACGGTGACTTTATTGTTATGATTTGCAGGTTTTACAAGATCATTGCATTCGCTACAACACTTGGATATGGCTTCTTCTGTAGATATTTTGAATCCATTCAATTTCCATCAATGGAAAGGAGACATGGAGATCCAGCTACATTCCAGAGGACTCTATCAGGTCACTATGTACATAGAAGAAGATCCTACTCATGTTATAGACAAGGCTATATTTTTGAATAATAAAGATGAAGCATTCGGTTTCTTGTGTCTCTCTATCTCCAAGGATCTTCTATTCCACCTCTCAGGAATGAAGACTCTGAAAGAGATTTGGGACCAACATGCCTCCCTATATGGAAAACAGGATGACTTGAGGGTTTATTAGCTTGAAAACGAGTTGATGTCTCTTCAAACTGGCAATTTTGAGACCCTTAATGATTTTTTCACAAAATTCAAGCATATAGTCCTTCTATTGAAGCAGTGTGAGGTGAAGAATGAGGATGATCAGCTCATCCTTGCCATTCTATCAAAACTTGGAGTTGACTATTTGGTGTTTATTTCGACATTTCATGCGGGGAATCTCACAACCCATGGATGGAAGATGTATTCACTCAATGCCTTCATTGAGTCCCTAACAAGCGAGCATGATAAGCTTGTCCAGATGGGGATCATCAGGTCCTCCCATGATCAAGCTCTCTTTCCTTCGGGACCTAAGGATTCGAAGGGGAAAGGAAAGCAACAAAAGAACCACAAAACCAAATTCGAAGCTCCTAAGCCTAAAGTTCAAAACTAGCAACAAGAAGAGACTTATGGCTCGAAGAAGAACAAAAAAAAAGGCCACCATGGGAAGGAAAAAGTCAAGTGTTCATACTGCGGGAAGGGATTCCACCCTGAACATGTTTGCATGAAAAAGAATCTTGATGAAGCTACTTCTCTCCTTGATAGAAATAACATAAATCTTCCAAAAAGATTTCGAAGGAAATAAAATCAAGATCGGGAATACCAGCATGAAATAGGTCATGCCCTCATGGCAAGCACTTTGAAGTCCAAGGCTCTACTCATTGGAGCTTCAAACCATGTGATGGCCATAAAAGACTCTTGCTCTTCTCTCGAGACTAGCAAGAGGATTCCCATCCACATGGGAGATGACTCTACCATCATCTCAAAAGGACAAGGTACAATAAATCTTGAGCACAGTTATTTTTCCAATGTTCTGTATGTACCATCTCTTGCATCAAACCTCCTGAGTGTCTATCAAATGACCCATATTGGAGTTCCCAAGAGAATATCCTTCAGCCCTGATGATGTACAAATTACTGAACTTGCATCCGAGAAACTTGTGGCAAAAGGCTCTGCAAATCATCATGCAAACGCCTATGAGTTTTTCCATTTTGTGGAGGATGCAAAGCCCACAACTTTGCTGACTCATGGAAATGAGGTTAGCAGGCTCTGGCATGAGAGGTTTTTCCACCTAAAATTCAATTACTTTTAACAATTACAGAAAAATTCCTTGATGAAGGTCTCCCAATCATCAAAGATACCACCGTAATTTGCAAAGGTTGTATTTTGGGCAAGCATCCTGAGCATAAGTTTGATCTGGGGAAGGCAAGTTGAGCATCAGAAATTTTGTGGCTGATTCATTCTGATATTAGTGGACCAATTCCCATCAAATCCTTGAATGGATCTTGGTATGTTATTACTTTTATAGATGATTTATATATATATATATATATATATATACATGGGCCTTCTTCATCAAGAAAAAGTCAGATGTCTTAGAAAAAATCATTGAATTAAAAGCACTGATTGAGAATGCATCCGAGAAAAACATAAAAAATTTGAGATCTTATAATGGAGGGGAATATATCAGTAATTATTTTCTACATATATGTTCCTAAATTGGTATTCAGATCCAACATTCAGTCCCCTACACTCCCCAACAGAACGGTGTAGCGGAGAGAAATAATCGGTCTCTCAAGGAGATGACCACTTGCATGTTGGAAGCAAAGAAGTTGGTTGAAAATTTATGGTTTGAGGCAATGAATGATGCTGTATACATTCAGAACAGAGTGCCTTACTCATACGTCAAAGGGAAGACTCATTTCAAAGCCTACTTTGGACACAAGCCAGATGTGTCGAATCTCAGAGTGTTTGGGTCCACTGCATGGGCCTGAATTCCGTATGATAAGAGGATGTTGAATGCTTGTTTATTGGATATCTTGATGAATATAAAGGTTTCAAGCTTCTGCATATCAGAACAAAACAAATCACCATTGAAATAAGTGTCCAGTTCGATGAGCCTCTTCAAGAGGTAGAACTAATGAAGGAGAAAACTGCTGAATTTCCTTCCTATTCTACTGAATATCTGGATGATGAAATTGGGGGTGATGACCCTCATTTGGAACATGATTTGGAACCTCTGATATTTTATATCAGTGACCATCAAGCATCAAGTTCAATTTCAGAACCTGAAGTGCAAACACATCTCCCAACATGGGCCAAACAGACACTTTCTTCTGTCGGTGACAACATTGGAAATCTTGATGATCTAAGAAGAACCCGACTCGATTTCCAAAGAGAAGGTATCGAAATCTATTGTTATGACTCTTTTATGTCTGAAACTTGTTATTTAATGATAATTTCAGATCATAAGTCTTACTACCATGCTCGGAAAGATCTGAGATGGCAAGCTGCCATGGACGAAGAGATGAATTCTCTTCAAAATAATGTTACTTGGGAGCTAGTTTCTCTTCCTTTGGGGAGGAAATTAGTTCAATAAAAGTGGGTATTTCGGAAAAAGGTTGATGATGATAGGAGAACCTAAAAATATAAGGAAATTCTGGTAGCAAAAGGGTTCTCCCAGGTCCAAGGAGTGGACGACCATGAGACCTTTGCACCGGTTGCAAAAATGGACTCCATCCGCCTAGTTTTGGCAATTGCGACATCCAAGCACTGGGAAGTGCATCATATGGATGTTAAGTCTGCCTTTCTACATGGATATATTCATGAGGAGATATACATGAAGTATCCTGAGGGACACATTTCATATTCATCTTTGGTTTGTAAACTAAAGAAGTCATTATATGGGTTAAAACAGGCCCCAAGAGAGTGGCATTCCAAGATGGATGCCTTCCTTCTCTCGCAAACTTCCAAAGGTGTAAATCAGATACGAATGTGTATATACAACAGTATGATGGTAATTTTCTTATTATTTTTTTATATGTTGATGATATCTTGATTACTGGCAGCACTGTTGCTTCCATTTCAGTCATAAAAACTGCCCTCCATGATGCATTTGAGATGAGCGTTTTGGGGCTCTTGAAGCAATTTCTGGGGCTTGAAATTGCACAAAATTCTGATGGGGTAATGGTCACTTAGTATCAATACATATCATACCTTTTATTTAAGTTTAACATGGCTGAATGTAAGGCTGATCCAATCCCTTTCCTTTCAGGGATCAACCTTGAAGAAGGAAAAAGCACTCCACCCATGGATTGCACAATCTACTGCCAACTGATTGGTAGCTTGCTTTACTTGACTCATTATCAGCATGATATATGTTATGTTGTGAATTTTGTATCAAGATACATGCACCAGCCTCATGATATTCATTGGAAGGCGTCCAAGAGTATCCTCTAGTATATTCAGGGCACCAGGACCTACGACATTCACTATGCTGCAGACTCTGAGCTGGAGTTGGTTGGTTAGATAGATTCAGATTGGGAGAGACATTCTATTGATTAGAAGTCTACTTTAAGATATGTATTCATGTTTGGTGGTGGCCCCATTTTCTGTTCTAGAAAAAAGTAGGCTGCCATTGCATTGTCTTTGGCAGAGGCCGAGTACCGAGGAGCGGTGAATGCTTACATCCAAGCTGTTTCGTTGCAAGGAATTCTTTCAGAGTTTGATTTTGGTAGTAATTTGTCCACTGTCCTATTTTATGACAATCAAATTTTTATTAATATCTCCATGGATCCAGTTACCAGGAAGAGGACCAAGCATGTAGAGATACACATGCACTATATCAGGGAATTGGTGCATGACAGGACCTTCATTCTGCAATACTGCCTATTGATGAGTAGATTGCAGACATCTTCACCAATAGATTTTCAAAGAAGAATTTCAATTAGCTCTGTTCACTATTGGGGGTGATTTCATCAGGGTGATCAGATTACTTTCCAGTGTTCAGCTTGAGGGGGGGGGGGGGTTCCCACTGGGTTTTCCCTCTTTCCTCACTTAGATTTATTTTTGAGCATTGTTTGAGTTACATTATTGTACAGGGTGAATTATGGCCTTTATTGTCGAGGCCCTAGAATTTCATGCTTTTTTTTTACTCCTCCTAAGTATAGCTTAAGGGGGGGTGTTGGAGTCATTTACCCAACATGCACACTTATTTGGTCAATTTTGGCCTATTTACCCATGATCCTAAGTTTAATTGACTTACTTGGAATCAGATGAGAACACTATGACATCAACATGAGCTCACCCACACCCTCCTTTAGTCAAGGAGGCCAACTAATCCATCTCCTTCATTCGGGGAGGCTAACTAGGCTTCCTCCTTCAAACAGGGAGCATTTCTGGGGTGATCTGAGTGTCATAAATGCACCTAATTTCTAACTAATTGTTACAATCAATTAAGTTGAGTTGTGAAGGCGCCTCCATTCATTATTTGATTATTTTTTGTCATTATTTATGAATTGGAAACAATTAGGGTGCCTACAACCACTTTTGATGACATGTGTCACTTCAGTTAACTCCATCGGAGCTACTTGGAGTTATGGATGTGCTACCTCCTTCAATTGGACATGCAATTACATGTGATGAGTCACTTTCAGTTACACTCAGTCATCTATTGCACTCTGATTCAGTTAGGACTTAGTGTGAGAGTCAGTTATTGATTAGCTTGGTGGTTAACTATGTCTGTCAATTGTGGCTAACATTCAGTTAAGCTACACCCATTCATTCAATTCAAATGACCTCCTTGGGAATTCAAACTGTATTGGAATTCATGCACCTTGCATGACCATTGTATTGTAATATCATTATTTGATTGATTATACAGAGCTGCAACATTCTATTGCAATACCATTATGCCATTTTCATGTTTAATTGTCTGAAATCTCTTATGAGTCTGTGTTTTAGTCCCTAGATTACTGTGACAGATTAATAATTTTATGGGTGTAAGCCATCCCATAATGTTGAAATATTGTAACTTTGAAGAATATTCTATATGTATCTTTTGTGGTCCCCGATGGTCCTACCGGGAGAACCACTTGTATTATCTTGTACCCCGATGCTTCTAATCAGAGGAACTAATAAGAGTCATGAGGTTGTCCCCTCTAATTGTAAAGGTGGGTCATTAGCACCCCAGTGTGGTTACTTGAGCCTACATGTGTAACTCGAGCCTACATGATTAACTCGATCCTACATGTCGGATGAGTTAATTGAAGTGAATGGATGAATATAAATAGAGGTGTATCTCTCCTCATTTGAACACACACTCTCACTTGTGTAGCGCATTAGTGGAGAAGAGACGTAGCTGGAGAAGGAGGAGGATCAGGATTTGATATCCTTGCTGGTTTTATCTTTTATCTTTTATCTTTTTAGGGCATCTCTATTGAGGAAGATTTTGCTGGGTTTTTCCCTTTAGGGTTTTCCCAGGATAAATATGGTTGTGCTTGTCTATCTTTCAGTGATCCTGTTTATATGCTTTTGTTATGAAAATGAAATGAAGTACTGATGTCTTAGCTAAGCATATGAAAAGTTAACATGGTATCAGAGCCACCCTGAAAAGAAGACATTGTGCAGCTATAGAATCTAGGGATTCTTACTTTTTGGTTCTCTCTCCATAATCGATCAGCAAAAGAAGGCTAGGCTGACTCTCCATTGAAGGGCGCATCTTTCTGTCGAAGCAAAATTCGATTCCGAGCATTTTCAGTTTTTGGTGTGGGAAATTAGGGCTTCTTGTAGAAGAAGAATTTTTGAGTGAGCCCAACATAGGATTTCTCTCCTAATCAAAATCGAATTTTAGAGACCTGGATCAATATTTTTGGTTGGGTGAAACTCTGGGAAAGTCAAACCCTAGTTTGACCCGGAGCTAGAAAAACCCTAAATACTAAAACTGCTAAGTTTTGGTATATTCGCTATATCCGAATATTAGTGAAGGTTCAGGAGCTGACAATTGTAGAGACTAAATATATAATCCTTATGAACACTGTGTCCAAAATTCAGCCTCAGATTCTCTATATTCTAGGAGATATGATCCCTCCAAGTTAGAGTTCCAGCCTCTTCCAGAATTCATCCCTAAACAGGACACCTAGGGACAATTGCTATAGATTGGGCTACAGAGGTCCAAATGGAACTCCTAAAGATGTTCCAAAAGTAGCACAGACTATACTTTATGTGGTCCAAATTTCAGATCCTGAAGATGAACCAGTGACACGTGGCATGCCGTACAACTTCACTGTTCTAAACAGTCATGTAACAGGTCACCTTGGGAAATTATCATAAATCCCAATTGGTGAAACCAATTCTGATGAAAACTATGGTGTTAGATCAGGGACATGTGAGTTTAGCTCAGTGTGAAATTTCAAACATAGAGGAGCAGTAACTTTGGAGATATCACATAAACAGTAACAGGCATTTCTGCAGAAGAAATTGGAAAACTAGGGCTTCCTATTCCGGGAGCTGCCCTCCACTGTTTTCAGAAAAGGAGTACATTGGATAGCTCCATTTGAAGAGATATATCCTTCTCTCCAATAATATCTAAAATATTCCAAGTTTTGAAAATTAGGGTTTCTCTGACAAACCCTAGATCAACCAGCTCCAGAAGCAGGACGGACACCTCAAATCGGTAAGATCTAATCTTTTGCTATTTGCATTTGAGGTTCTCTTTTCAAAGTGATCTATCACATTAGCTTGACGATAAGCTTGGTGAAGTTGAAAAATTCCAAGCATGAAAGTATTTGATCCCTCTGAAGAAAATGAATTGGACACCTACATGAGTAGAGAGGTTCCAGTTCTAGAGGGAGATGAGCCTCAAAGCCTTACACAAGAAGAACTTGATCAAGGCCAAGAAGATCACTGTTGATTCAATCACGGATCAACTTGTACTACAAGTGTCTTCCCTAAAGACTCTGAATATGTTTGATTCCTTGATCAAGCTATTTGAAGATAAGAAGATGGATTTGAGAAAACAGTTGAAGAATGTGAAGATCCAGAATGCATAACATCTTGAAGCGGTAGAAGAAGAAGCATAGAATGCAGAAGTGGTGATAGCCACCTTGAATGGCCTCCCATGATCATGGGATTCATTCATGCAAGGAATGTGTGCCAGAAGGAAGTGATTACTTTCAGTTGACTTTGGGAAGAAGAAGAAGCTCGTCTCATAAGAAGAGAAGAAGAAAGATGGGAGCAAATTGAAGATCAATCTCTCACCATTCAAAGAAGATCCCTCAAGCGATGAGGAATATGAAGAACTCAATTCTTGACGAACCTCTTATCCATATTATCATTTGGATAAGAAATGATGATTTCATGAATGAAGAAGATGATGTAGGAGAATTATCAAGAAGGAGTCTACCCACAAAACAAACAAAAGATAAGTATTCAATTGTCATTTAATGATATTGTTTTGTTATGCATATTCAGTTGATGTGTTATGCATGATAGATTGTTTGCATTAATGACTGTATACTACTAATATGCATGTGATCGGTAAATAGCTCATGGTGCTATACATCTCTCCATTGCTACTTATCTAGAATGAAACCTTTTTACATGACATATTGGGTTAATGCACAATCTCAATGATGTCATCTAGAAAGTTTCCGTGAGATATGGATGAATGTTGTATTGGCTAAATAGTTGCATGATGCATAAGAATTTGTCGTTATGCATATGTTTTATGAAATAGTTCTAACCATGCAATTGGTGCATTTGAATTGTAGGAAAGGTCCTAAACAACCTCCTACAAGAAAACAAGGATGAGACTTGTTCCGAAGAACAAGTGATGACAATTCAATAAACATGAATTTGAAGCTCCCAGGGTCAGAGACACCATGACGAAAGAAAGAGCTTCAGAGAGCGGTAGATCCACCTCAAAGGATGAAGACCACCATGGGTATAAGAGATAACTTAAGATGAAGAAAAGAATGCTATGATCAAAGAATAACAGTTGATCATGGGGAATGATGTATACGATATGATTTCAAGACATAAAGGGAAGTACGTAGTATCTTCCATATGGATCTACAAGAACAAGTGTACAACGCAAAGGTTCATGATTTGCCTCAGAAAGAATAGACTATGACATGACATACTCTATTGACAAGTATATATCAAGCATAGAGCCACCTGTACAGAATGAAGAGGGAAGATGATACTCCACTTCAGGGGGAGTGACTACAGAAGATATCTAAGTTCGACATGGTACGACATGATGGACAGCTTCCTGCTGGATCGAGACTTTACCAAGAGTAAAGAGGGTTCCAACCTTCAAGGTTGAATGCAGAAGACTAGGATATGTTGATGACCCGACAAGATGAACTCATGGAAGATGTTATGATGAAAGAATACTAGAATGATGTTTGGGATACAATTTCCAAACCAGAAGGAAAGAGTATAGTATCCTCCAAATGGATATGCAAAATAAAGCATGCAGCTGATGGAAGTATTGAGAAGTATAAAGCAAGATTTGTGGCCAAAGGTTTCTCTCAGAAAGAGGGAATTGATTATGAAGAGACATTTTCCCTAGTAGCATGGTATACTACAATTAGAGCTACCATGGCACTTGCATCCATGATGAAGTGGGACTTACACCAGATGGATGTGAAAACAGCTTTTCTAAATGGTGTGATCAAAGAATAAGTATACATAGAACAGCCACAAGGATTTAAATTTGAAGATAGACATACTCACGTATGCAAGTTGAAGAAGGCATTATATGGTCTTAAACAAGCTCCTCGAGCTTGGTATGAAAGAATAGATGGTTTCTTGTTGAGCATGGGCTTTACCAAAAGTAAAGCTGATCCTAACCTTTATCTCAAGGTTGTAGAAGATGAACTTGTCATCCTGTTATTATATGTGGATGACTTATCCTTGACAGGAAATGAGAAACAGGTCATGGAAAGCAAGAAGAAACTAGGAGAATAATTTGAGATGAAAGACCTTGGGTTAATGCATTATTTCCTAGGTCTAGAAGTATGGAAAAGTTCAGAAGAAATATTTCTCAACCAGGGAAAGTATGCGGTAGAGATATTGAAGAGATTCAATATGTTGGAATGCAAAGTCATGGCCACACCCATGGACTCCATCCTGAAGTTGTTAGATGATGACTCATCAGAGTTAGTGGATATGAATCATTATAGATAGATCATTGGGTCATTGATGTACTTAACGAATACTAGACCAGACATTTGTTTTGCTGTGAACACCTTAAGTCAATATCTTGTTCAACCAAGATGGGTTCACCTAGTAACTGCAAAACATGTGATGAGATATCTAAAAGGGACTATAGACTTTGGTTTATATTATGATGGTAGCCATGAGTATAGATTGTATGGCTACACAGATGCAGATTGGGCTGGAAGTATCTCAGACAGGAAAAGCACATTAGGTAGATGCTTTTGTTTGGGGGTCTGCTATGAGTTCATGGTTTAGCAGGAAACAGTCCAGTGTTTCTCGTAGCATGGCTGGAGCAGAATACAAAGCAGATTGCTCTGCTAAGTTGTGAATCCATATGGCTTTGGAAGCTGATATCAAGTCTCTTTGAACTGAATATGGATACTACATTGATTCTATGTGATAACGAGAGTTGTGATAGCAGAGAACCCCGTGTTCCATCGTAACACATAGAAATCCGGCATTTCTACATTCAAGATAAAGATGCAGATGATGATGTTTCAGTATTTACATACTGTAGATACAGATGATGGTGATTCAGTATTTCTATACTTGATATATAGATTATGATGATTTCAGTATTCCCATACTGAAGATATAGATGATGTTTCAGTGTTTACATATTGTAGATGCATATGATGGTGACCTGATGATGCTTTCAGTACTCACATACTGGAGATACAGATGGTGATAGTTCAGTATTCACATACTGAAGATGTAGATGAAGATGGTTTAGATGATGATGCGCTGACAAAGCCTCTGTCTCGGGTAAAGTTCGAACACTTTCGAGACAAGCTTGGTATGGTTCAGAAAGACCTTCCCCGAAAGGGGGACTAGTGATGTTGCAGTGGGATCGTATCATCCCTGGACACTTGCCCTAAAGTGATCCAGAGACCTCAGTCTTCGAGAATGAAGAGGGATTGTATCATCCTGGGAAATATGTCCAGAAGTGATCTGGAGACCTCAGTCTTCGAGAATGAAGTGGGATTGTATCATCCCTGGGCACTTGCCCTAAAGTGATCCGGAGACCTTGGTGTTCAAGAATGAAGTGGGATTGCATCATCCCTGAACCTCGATTCAAAATGTATCCGGAGGTCTCGGCCCCTGTGAAAGTGGTAGGATTGCATCATCCCTGAACTTCGGTTCAAAATGTATCCGGAGGTCTTGGCCCCCGTGAAAGTGTTGGATTGCATCATCCTTGAAACTCGGTTCAAAATGTATCCGGAGGTCTCGGCCCCCGTGAAAGTGGTGGATTGCATCATCCCTGAACCTCGGTTCAAAATGTATCCGGAGATCTCGGTCCCCGTGAATGTGGTAGGATTGTATCATCCTTGAACTTCGGTTCAGAATGGATCCGGTGACTTCGATACTCGAGAATGTCTGTTTATCCCGTAATTCCTAGAGGAAAGATTGTCTGAGTTCCACATCTGTGTTGATCCCATAATTCCAAAAGGAAGGATCATTAGTAACTCCGTAAAGACCTAAATCCTGTAATTCCGAAAGGAAGGATCATTGAATTGATCCTGTAATTCCAATAGGAAGGATTGTCTGAGTTCCACAGATGTGTTGATCCCGTAATTTCAATAGGAAGGATTGTCTGATTTCCACAAATATGTTGATCCCGTAATTCCGAAAGGAAGGATCATTAGTAACTCCATAAATACCTAAATCCCGTAATTCTGAAAGGAAGGATCATTAGTAACTCCGTAAAGACCTAAATCCCATAATTCCGAAAGGAAGGATCATTGGTAGCTCCGTAAAGACTTGATCCCGTAATTCCAACAGGAAGGATTGTTTGAGTTCCACAGATGTGTTGATCCCGTAATTCCAATAGGAAGGATTGTCTGAGTTCCAAAAATGTGTTGATCCCATAATTTCGAAAGGAAGAATCGTTAGCAACTTCATAAAGACCTAAATCCCGTAATTCCAAAAGGAAGGATATTTAGTAGCTCCGTAAAGACTTGATCCCGTAATTCCGAAAGGAAGGATCGTCTGAGCTCCACAGATGTGTTGATCCCGTAATTCCGAAAGGAAGGATCGTTAGTAACTCCGTAAAGACCTAAATCCTGTAATTCCGAAAGGAAGGATCATGTTGATGTTTTGATGATGATGATGTTGATGTTTTGATGAGGTTGATGTTTTGATGATGTTGATGTTTTTATGATGATGATGATGTTTTTTATCGAAAGATTAGATGTTGCTGATGATGATGATGTTCTCTGATCGAAAGATTAGAAGTTGCTGATGATGATGATGTTCTCTGATTGAAAGATTAGAATATGATGATGATGTTGTTGCTGCTGATGATGATGTTCTCTGATCAGAATATGATGATGATGATGTTTCTATGATCGAAAGATCAGAAGTTGCTGATGATGATGTTCTCTAATTGAAAGATCAGAATATGATGATGATGATGTTTTCTAATCGGAAGATCAGAAGTTGATGATGATGATGATGTTTTCTGATTGAAAGATCAGAATGCGATGATGATGATGATCCTGATGATGATGATGCCATATTATCAGAGTATGATGATGATCAT
Source organism: Pseudotsuga menziesii (assembly GCA_001517045.1). Lineage (NCBI taxonomy): Eukaryota > Viridiplantae > Streptophyta > Pinopsida > Pinales > Pinaceae > Pseudotsuga > Pseudotsuga menziesii. Next base: position 172,273 of record LPNX010918698.1, read on the forward strand.
TAGAGAGAATTTGAGGTAAAAAATGGGCCTCCTAAGAGATGTACTACAAAAATATAAGATATACTAAAATATTATGAGTTAAGGGTTTTATGGGGTAGGTATATATGACAACTCACCTCCTACACTACTTTTTATGCACAATATAGATAACCATGGTTGAGTTATTTTTCTAAATTGACTATAAATAAAATTAATAAAATAACTCTACAATGATGTGACTAAGATTCACTGTAAATTCCCCAAAAAAATAGTGTCCTTTAGCATTTATTTGTCTTGAACTTGCAAATGAAATTAAACAAAAAAAAATATTTTTAGGAGTTATTTTTTTAATTTATGTTGACTTTTTATATTTAGTACATTCCTCACCAATTTAATTTTAATGTGATTTAATTGGGATTTATTTACATGTAAAATTTTAACAATATTATTATAATATTTATTGCATTATTAGAATAAATTAATATCAAAATCATAATTTTTTTTGATATATGCATTTTATTGTAAATGAATGTTATAGTTAAATCTCTTATAGAAAACAATATAAGACTTAATTTTTTTTTAAAAAATTATTAAAAAAATATTTATACATTATGAAAATATGTTATATTAGTATATAAGATATTATTGTATATTGTTTTTAGCAATAAAAAAGTTATGTATATTTTTTTTTGCAATAAAAAAGTTACGAGCAAATAATATATCCTATTAAGTGAATAAGTCAACACTTGTGTATCAATTATTTTAATTTATTAGTTGATTTTAATGTATATTAATTTTTAGCAATAAAAAAATTTGTGAATAAATAATATATCATATTAACTTAATAAGTGAATGGTGGTGCATAAATTCTTTTAATTTATTAGTTGAAGCATAAATTATTCTAATATTTTTTATAGAATAAATTATTAAAAAAATATTTATACATTTTGAAATTTTTTTTATAATATAAATACTTATTTAAGAAAATTATTTCCACTCCTTGCAACTAAAAAAATTATAAATATAAAATATATATGTAAAAAATCAATGTTACTAATTTGTTAAAAAAATGCGTCATAATACAGTTTTACACATTATGTTATAATTTCAAATTAAATATAAATGGTTTAATTAATTTTATTAATTATTAAAATTTTCAAATATTTTTATTATTAAAACTAACATGATAACATTTATTATAATTATTATCATAATGACATTATTATTAATTAATATTTAACAAGTTATAACAACATAATTTGCATATTATTCTATAAAATTAACTATTAAAAAATTATAATAATTTTTTTGGCAAATTTTTTTTTATAATAAAGTGAGAATCATATAAACATTTATCATATGAACATGTTGTTTTATACATTCAAACATGATATAAATGAATGAGTATGATTCAATATATAAATATATATATAACTCATCCATAATTAACATACATATTTTACATTAATATTATTCATGAATTTAATTTATTTTAAAAGTACAAGATTATATATATATTAGTTTCACATTATGATATTAAATAAAATTGAGTGAATATATAATTTAAAATTAAAAAACATGAAAATGACAATATATTATTTTATAAAAAAATGTGAAATGACATTTTTATGAATTATGAGTACTTTACTTGAAAATAACAATAATATTATTTTATGAAAAAGTGAATTATGAGTACTTTACTTGAAAATAACAATAATATTATTTTATGAGAAAGTGTGAAATGACTCTTATTGTGAGTATTTTACTTTATGACTTAAAAGTACTTGTACCACTACCTTGGTTAACTATGGGTTTTCATCCATCATAGATAATGTGACAAATAAGCATTCTTAACTCATGCAATGCCAACTCAACCATGGGGGATGATGTCATATACTAGAATGTAATTGGTTGATTTTTATAGTACATTTTGGTCCTTTTGAGGCCCATTTTTGACCTCAAATTCTCTCTAATGGTTGTTGCTGATCGAAAGGCCAAAGTGTTGAATAAGATGTTGCTGATCTAAAGGTCAAAATGTTGAAGATGATGTTGCTAATCGAAAGGTCAAAGTGCTGAAGATGTTGCTGATCGAAAGGTCAAAGTGCTGAAGATGTTGTTGCTGATTGAAGAGTCAAGATGCTGTTGATCAAAGCGGTCAAAGTATTGATGATGCTGAAGACTAAATATTGAAGATGAAGGCTACATGATGTTGAAAAGATTCCAATGATTTATGGATGTATTACCCTGATGATGTCCTCTATCTCTCTCCTACTATTGTTGATGTTGTTGTAGAATACCCTTCTCGTTAAGGGGGAGCGTTGAAATATTGTAACTTCAAAGAATATTCTATATGTATCTTGTGTGGTCCCCGATGGTCCTACCGGGAGAACCACTTGTATTATCTTGTACCCCGATGCTTCTAATCGGAAGAACTAATAAGAGTCATGAGGTTGTCCATTCTAATTGTAAAGGTGGGTCATTAGCACCCCAGTGTGGTTACTTGAGCCTACATGTGTAACTTGAGCCTACATGATTAACTCGAGCCTACATGTGGGATGAGTTAATTGAAGTGAACGGATGAATATAAATAGAGGTGTAGCTCTCCTCATTTGAACACACTCTCTCACTTGTGTAGCGCATTAGTGGAGAAGAGAAGTAGCTGGAGAAGGAGGAGGATCAGGCTTTGATCTCCTTGCTGGTTTTATCTTTTATCTTTTATATTTTTGGGGCATCTATATTGAGGAAGCTTTTGCTGGGTTTTTCCCTTTAGGGTTTTCCCAGGATAAATCTTTGTGTTCCTTTTGTATGGTTGTGCTTGTCTATCTTTCAGTGATCCTGTTTATATGCTTTTGTTATGAAAATGAAATGAAGTACTGATGTCTTAGCTAAGCATATGAAAAGTTAACACATAATAGCTTCAAAATTTTCTAGATCTATTGTTATTCCTTTTTCTAAAATGATGTGTCCCAAACAATGTATTTTCCTCCAGTAAAAGGATCATTTACTTGTCTTAGCATAAATTTGATGCTCTCTTAGTACTTATAGTACTAATATCGAGTGATATTCATGCTCCTCTTCTAATTTTGAGAAAATAATAATGTTATAAAGGAATACAATGATAAAATTATCCAAATAATACATGAATATTTCATTCATCAAACACATAAAAGTAGTTAATGCATTTTTCAAACCAAATGGAACAAATACAAACTCATAGTGACCATAACAAGTTCTGAAAGTTATCTTGTTAATGCTTTCCTTCTTTATCTTTACTTGATGGTAGCATTATCTCAAATCTATCTTTGCGAAAATATTTTCTTCTCTTAGTTGATCAAACAATTCATCGGTTCTAGGTAGAGGATATTTATTCCTTATAGTGACCTTGTTCAACTGTCTAAACTCAATGCACAACCTCAGAGTGTCCATCTTCTTTTTTTACAAAAAAATGGTGCTCCCCAATGAGACACACTTAGACATATGTATCAATTGCATATATAACTCCTTCAACAATTCTACCAATTGCATATATAACTCCTTCAACTCAAGCATACTCATTCTATATGGAACTTTGGAAATTAGGGCATTGTCAGGCACCAAATCAATAAAGAAATGAATGTCTCTTTTTGGTGGAAATTTGTGTATATGTTCAAACACAATTGTAAATGATTGTAATGTTGGAAATTCCTCCAAGGTTTGGCTTTAACAATATTTCTTTGTCTCATCCATATGAGATACATACAACTGACACCCTTTTATGAAGTGTCTCTTTAACTGCAAAGATGAAATCTCCCTTGTAGAAATAAGTCTTGGAATTCCTTTCACTATATTTTTATCTCCTTCTTCATCAAGAAAATGATTTGTTATGGAGATATATTACCATGTGATGTGCATATAACCATTTCATCCCAATAAGAACATCATATGAACTAAGTGGTATCGTGTTCAAATTTACAAAAGTATTTATTCCATTCATATCTATTGGACAAGCCTTTACTAACTCATTGTTTTTCCCTTTTTATTCACTATAGAACTGAACCATCCATGATTTATCATGTTTATGTCTCTTCAGATGAAATATTTCAACCAATCTAGGAACAATATAACTATGAATTTATCCTAAAATAATTAAAATGAAAAATGGGTTGATTGGAAATATCACCTTCAACCTTAATCATGTAGGACCAATGATATGCATGTCATTCATCCAAGACTACATAGATTCTTGGAATGTTTATGGTCACATATTCCATGGTATTTTTTTCATGTATGTTGTGTGCAGTACTAATTATGTCTTCCCTTTGAGGATGATATCTATAAATATGATATCCTTCACATCCCCAATATTTGACTTGTTTCCTTAATATTTTTCCTGAAGACCTTACCATTTTGGGTCCACTTTGAGTTGGATTAATTTTTCGAGATGAATTACATTGGTTCCTAAAGACGTGAGGTTTAAAGTCATTCTTCCTTTCATATTGTTTGTCTTCCTTCTTACCTCTATAGGAATTATGAAAATATGCCATTCCTTTATTCTAATCATATATGTATTTGGATTTCTAGAGTGTTTCTTCAAGAGACTTGAGCTCAAGGAAAATTTTATGGATCCATAAATTACCTAAGTGTAGAAACATTGGAAAATATTTCTAATTCTTAAATTTGCAACCATAAAATGTTTAGCAATATTTTTATGAAAATATTCAAATTTCTGAGGACCTTGTAAAATTTTTAGACAATCTTAGTGATTTTTAGAGTAAAAAATATATATTCTGTGGAATTTGGGCCAAGAATTTTAGAAAACAATAGAAATTGGTGAATATTTTCTTAGAAAAAAATATCCCATGGGCTTAATTTCACCCCTATAATTTTTCGCTGCTTGGTTCATCAAATTTCATTTTATTTTGGTAAAATACAAGCAACCCGCTTTGGAACCTCTGTATCTTTACCTTTTGTTCTTTGATAAACCCAACATATTTCAACAATTCTAAAACAATTCCTCATACACACTTCCATGCTCATATTTCCTGTATTGATTTCAAATAACTCTTCCATCTTCTTGTCATAGTAATGTTCAGATAGGTACCTATGTTGAAAACACTATTTGAATGGATTCAATGAAATCCTCTTTTCATTGATATGTTTAACTTGCATCAATTGATCCCACCAAATGGAATCCTTTCCCTACAAGTTGTAAATGGAAATTATGTATTCAATATTATAGAAAGTTAAGTAACTATAGATACTTCCTCATCCCTAATAACCGAGCTTCAACATCTTCTTGCTTTTTATTTTCTCCATGAAAAGTGGGTGGTTTAATCTTTCACAACTCCAATTGCACATATTCTTCCACGTGTCTTCTTTCATGATGTCTGATAGGGTACATTTCAAAATTATCCATTGATTCATCAAAGGTATACCACTTCCTAGTTGTAGGAGGTGGTGAGTAGTGATGTATAATAATGACTTCTGGAAGCGCTTCTAGATCAATGAATGGATATTTCATGGTATCTCCTCCTTGAATATATTTTATTCTTTCTCACTAAATAAACATGATCTAATATGCATTTTCATTTGCAATAGATTCAAACTTTTCATCATTTATGTGTTCAATTAATTTTGTTTCTCCTAATCCCTTATCATTCTTGCATTATTAGCTTTACCACTATGCACATCCATCTTCAAACTATTCATTATTTCCACTATCTCTAATGATTAAAAACTTCCTCTATTTACATTAGATTATGTTGGTTCATTTCCAACATTGATATTTATCCCTCTAACTCCTTCATGTTTGAATGGATTTTTTCCTTCTTCCATTTTTGTCCTCAATACTAATATGGAAGCTCTAATCTATAATCATATCTAATGAAACACTATATCTACAATGTGTTCGTGCAAGTGAAATTTTAAGACAAAGCTTATTTCCAAAATTATATCAATTTTTCTTGTACATATAAGCATTATGGAAAACTACCCATTTGATCATTTTGTCAAACGAGGCTTTACGCCCCCCTTTTCTGTCCATTTCTGTAAAAATTTGCAATAATCCGTCCTGATCTAAGTATTCATATTTATTATCCTACTGTTATATTTCCAATAACTATAATCATACTCGTTATGATCTTAGAGTTGAAAGTTACAACCTTTGAAATTAGCAAATTTTCCCAATTCTACATTGTTTTTGTAGCAACACTTAATCTTAAGAACCAACCTCTTCCACTTGTAGATGAAAATATGCAAATTAGAACCAAGAAAATTTTTGTATCATGAACTGATAGATAATATGATTGCGAGTACTCAAAATATTTCAAATCATTACTTTTATGCTCTAGTCAATTTCAACATAATTTTGGAATTGTTAACTTTTACTTTTTGCACTTCTTCCATACTTCGAATTTTTAGTGAAAATGGCTCACACAAAGAGAGAAAATCTGGAAGAAAAACACTTGAAAAATTTTGTTCATATTTTTAAGGAGATAAAATCTCAATTGAATATTTTTTTCTAATTTGGACTTGTTGGGTCACTTTTACCTCCTCCAAGTTCCCAAGATCACCAAAAAGTCTCCCATAATAGTTGATTTTGATTTATTTTGGCATATCCACTCCAAACCCCTTCGATTTTTGATAATTTCTCTATTATTTATCTCCATGTCTATTCATAGAATACATTTTAGAAATTTCATCATTAACAAGGCCCTTTCAAGGAATTGGGTTCAGGTATTCATTAGTCACTAATCCTCCATTTCTGGGTATCTGGAGTTGAAAAATACAATAACCCTTTTCGACATAATTGTGTTCCTCCCCAATGTAGACTTACTCCAAAAATTTCATCAAATTATAACTTAATATGCTTATTTTATGGCCAAAATAAGAAAATGGCTCAAGACTATATTTTTTACACTATCATCTATTAACATGCCATGACGTGTTGGGGGGGAGGGGATAATGTGGATCTACGCTCACCTATATCGCACATTGAATCCTTTTATTTCATCTTGTCATAATATCTTCAATCCATACATCCATGTCATTGTGTCCCTTAAATATTCCTCGCCATAATTTTTAACCCTACAAAAAAGAATCATGCAAACAGATCTCCACCATAGATCTCACATCCCATAAATGATATAGGTCATCCATGACATTCCATTCTCTCTCCTAGAACCATTTTTCTCAATTTCCATGATGATATATAATCCATATATCTCAAACTTATATCAAATCTCTACCATCCATGGGAAGGGTCATATCTGTCACCTTTATATTTCATCAAGTCCCACAACAAGATCTAGGCCATCGATCTATTTTGCAAGATCTAATATGGGTTGTTTTTATATTACTCCTTGTATTAAGGTATGATCACTTTTTTCTAGCGCAAATGGTCACAATTTGTCGATCTTGATAAGACAATTTAGTCCTAATCATTTACAAGGTAACCCCTCATGGTTATGGCCTTATCACCTTTCCCAACATGAATGATCATTATGCATCAATGTTGATAACCCCGTTTAATGTTAGTCATTTGTATAGCATCCCATCTTGTTATGATCCAAACACTTTTCTTGACATGAATGATCATGAATAGTTGATCTCATGGGATCGATGAAATCTCGATCGTTCACATAGTGGCCCTTCCTATTATGGTGAACAGTTTTCCCAACACAAATAGAAATTATATATCAATCTCGTGGGATCACTAAAATGTCATTCATTCACACTTAGGTCACCTCCATTATAGTATTATTACTTGATTTATCATAAATGGTTGTGATTTGTATATATGAGTGACCCAAATTAAATTGGACCATCCAAGGCATGCCATGGTTGATGCCTTTGCTACATGTCTTCCACCCAGGCATCTAAAGCAGCTTGGCACTACCACTTGTACACCTAAATTCATGTTGATGCTCCCCGTTAGATTTCCAAGGATCACATCAAATTTTACCCTAATTTTGAATTTACATAACAAGAAAATAGCTATGATAAAATTTACACTTGGTCCTTCTCCAAACTAGGAATTTTGTTGTTAATTAACAAAACTGTAATTTCCTTATAGTGTTTGAAATTTCAATACTTTTTTTACCATTTATGAATTTTTTATCTCCAACTCTCTGTTGGATATTGTGATGGTTTTGAAAACATTATCTAGGCATTTTTAAACCTTGAATTCCTTGGGGCATTTAGTCAAACAGTTAGCTTGCAAACTATATTCCCCCCCCCCCCCCCCAATTTTTCAAAGAGCCAACTGAGACTCTAGAATTTTACTTCAACCAAATTCCATATTATGTTCAAATATTCAAATAATAATAAAATATTATAATTACAACCCTAAATTCACATTTTCAAGACTCCACACAGATTTTCCCAAAAAAACCCCATATGTATTACGTCAAACACTTTGTAGGAAAACTTGGATTTTTCTTACAGAATCCAAGTTTAGGTCGTGTATGCCTGAAATTGCAACCTATAGATCTAAGAAAACTTTGTCACATATTTGGCATCCTCTCAAAACTATCGAAGCTACAGGATTCTCAATTTCGCAAATACATTTTTCCTGTAATACAAAATTTGAATTTTCGTGGATCAATGTAAAATTTTAGCAATAAAAATAAAACTTCAACAATCAATTAATTAAATTTCCATCCTAAAATATGTATTCATTCCTACTGTGAATTAATTCATCATTATGACAATTAAATTCATGCACATACATTTACATACATTTTAATTAAATAAATACATAAGATAAATAAAAATCATGGCAATTCATGACACAATTAAGGAACTTATCTTTTTGGAAATTGTTCCTCCAATTGGATGCAAATGAAGGATGTCCTCCTAGTCTTAAGCACTTGGTCACAATTATCCTTTCTATGAAAGAGGCCACCCCCGAGATGAGGATTTCAATCCAAAAGGGTGAATCTCCTAAGGTGTTTTACTCATCCCGCAACACAAATACTCTTTGGTGTGAAAACCCCTTCAACAGAAATCCCAATCAACCAACACTCTCCCCCCTTATCCTAGTGCACACTATAAGGAATGGATGCTCTTATTTTGAAGTTATCCCTCATGCTATCCCATTTTCCTTCCATTTATCCAACATAGACTAGATTGGGAAGCTAACTATTGGGACTCTAGGGATTCTCAGTTGAAGGGCATGTTTCCTCTCACAAAGACACAACAACTAATAGCACTAAATCCCCATGGAAATTTTGCATCATCATGCATCGAATTTCCATTGTAAACATAATTGTACTTTCACCTCTCTTCTTCTCAATTTGTACCATCATTAGGATCATGAATTGCAAGAATGATTCCCTAAACTCAATTCTCGTCCTTTTATATGCATGTTCAAAACTTCCCATGTGGTGCTCATAAGGAGCCCATGTTTTCCCCCTTTAATCCCATCTTAAGATAATAATACAACAAGTTTAATTCATAACTAAATTTTACAAGTTATTAGGCTAAGGTATTAGTTAATAGTTCGTTAGGGTCCACTCCTCTTCGCCCTCTATCCACTTCTCCCATTTGTGGAATCATGGTCCCCCGTCTCTTCTTTATCCTTTTTCATTTGCAACCATTACGAAATTTTATATTATCATTCCAAGTAGATATTTACAAAAATGAATTTGGTAATCCTTTACAACATATTTCCTCATCCTAGACCATTTAAGTCCAACCTCTATCCATTTCATCATTACATATGTAGTTACAATTCAGGGTAAAAAAATGAGGTGGTACACATATCCTGCCATTCAAAGAGGTGTGGGCTATAACTTTAACAATAGGGTAGATTTAATGGCTCTAAAACTGTTATTGAATTTGGTATCCAAAAAAGGGAATTTCAAATATTCAAATCTTGTTCGAATTGTAATAGCATATAATTTGTACACATCTTCATTCAAGAAGTTTATTCTCTTTCAAAAAATAGTCTACTATTGGATGTTGGAGAGTGGTTCATTCAAGAAATTGAGACAAGTAAAATCTATGATTTCATACACTCTCCTTTTCATTAATTTTTCCCTCCTTTGGAATTTTTATGTGTGGTTGAATGATGAAATAAATGTTTATGTAAGTGTATTGTTGATATATTATATGGTTTTTTTATAAATCTATAGGGAGATAATGTATGCTAAGGTTGTGTATTGTGTAATACAATGAAACCTCTTTTTTTTGGTTTTGAATTTTATAGGTGAATGCACATTGTCCATATAAAGAATGTAATTTTATTACTTTTTAATAGAATTATGTTATTTTCATGGAAAAAAATATATCCATGCCCTTAGGTAGGAAATTTTGTTCAAGTCCTCTACTTACTATTGGTGGAATAAATGGTATATGTCAATTGATTAACTCACAAATATCTATTGTTGTGACATCTTCTACCACTATGTTCCTCAAAACCTTGGATATCGACCTTATATCCTGGATTTTACTTCGCATGAAACTTGATCCTCCTTATTATATGCAATGGTCCTTAGTGTAGATGGCATAATAAATTTTATATTGTATGTTTCTTTATAAACACAATATCTTCAATCAATAGGAAGGGGACATCAGGCTTGTGGTGGAACTTTGTTTTTGTACCTTTTATTACAATAGATGATGATTGATTGGCTCATGCATATCCAATATTATGTGAGTCTTCTACCACTATATTCCTCAAAAAATGGGTCAATCTCATCCTTATATCTTGCTTTTTGCTTCCCACAACATATGATCCTCCTTAATTTTTCCAATGGTATTTAGTGGAGGTGGCATAGCTGAAATTCTATTATTTGTTGCTTTAGCACCAACATATATTCAATCAAAAGGATCAGAACAACAAGAATTATGATAGAATTCTATTTTTGTAACTTTTATCATTAGAGATGATGGTTAAATTAGATCCCATTATGGTATATTACTAGAACTCTTTGGTATGGTTTATATTGTTAGTGAATCCATATGGGTGATCCCATTGTGTGTGTGTGTGTGTGTGTGTGTGTCCTTTGGGATTTCTGGCCACTTATGCAAGAATTTTCCTTCCACTGGAAAATTCTTATGAAGAAAGGGGAGAGTTGCATGGGGATATCATGGTACCAACACCCCTACTCTTTTCTAAAGTGTGTAAGGGTGGGGTTATGTAATTTCCTTTAAAAAAAACATATAAAAATATGCATATGAGTATGATACGATATGTAAAAAAAGATTGAAATGTGAAATTATACATATAAAATGTGGTTGAATATGATGAACATACAAAATTATCACCTTCTCCTCGCTAGTTTTTACCCTCAGCTGCCCTCATGAGAGTGGGTTAAACACTTCACTCTCTTACCAAACACCTTACCGAGGCATGAAGGTATTCATTTTCTCATGAGACTGGAGGGGGCAGGCGAATGCACACTTTCACCATTAGGATGGTGGATTGTTGTAGCCACAACAAACCCATCGTTCATGAAAGATGGGATCCCCCATTATTAAACTTTAATTCTTTATTTTATTTTTCAAATAAGTCTTAGAATCAATTTGTTTTTAGTTAATTTCTTTGATTATTTCATTTATAAATACTTTGATACAATCTGAAACAATTTAAGTATTTAATTAAGTAATTTTCAGTGTTTTTTATGCCTTAATCTCATCTAATTAACTAAAGATTAAAGAAATCATATTTTGGGATTGAGATGTAAACTTAACGACATCAACCTTTTCGATGTTCTAAAGCTGACCCCCCAATTTTATAAACATAGGCAATCAAAATTCGGGAATACATTTGTTGCATCAAACGACATTCCAATTATCAGCTTTCCTCGACTAACCCAAGTTCAACCTTCTAGCCCGAACAACAAAACCCAAGGCACCGTCCTGACAGAGCATAACCCTGTCAGAAACAATTGCGACACAAGTGAAGTCTCACCTGAGATACCTATGGGGACTGCAGTAACCAAGCTTTTGCAGTGACAGAAGGGGATCTCTCCATGGTAGAACTCGATAGACTACCCAACAATGTAGAAAAGTGAACAATCATCGACATATAACAACACCACATAGAAACATAACAAATCTAAATCACATATACCGCATTTTCAACACTATTATTCCATTTCATCATAAACATTATCAGTTGTAGAAAAATCAAAAGCATTCAGACGTAGAATAAACATACAACATTTGAAACAAATATTTTTTCATGGAAACCCATACAGGAAAAACCACAAAAGAGCTCTTCATTTGGAATAAGTCTTGTTTAAAAACTTTGGTCTACACACACAACCTGCAAATATCTCCCCAAATCACCTTTACATTAGATCCACGCACATAGCTTGTGGATTAGTATTACATTGCATTCACGAATATTATTCACTCTTTGTACTACAGCTTAAAACAGACTTCTTCAGATCTCACTCTCAATTGTATGCCTCAAAAACCAAAACATAGCCAACCCCTAAAGCCCAACCCTTTTACATTTTTATAGGATCTAATGACCGATTTTACATCCCGCTCCCACTATCCATAAGTGGACAAAGTTTCTAACTAACTCACCCCATATGTTTAATGTGTCCTCAAAATATTCCCAAAATTCTAGGTCTGGCCCATTCCGTCTTTGCTGCATTGCATCCTTGTTCACACTGCAAGCAGATTCCTCAAAAATTTTGCACCATACTATACATACTTGCTTAGGGCCAATAGGCCCCCAACTCTCAAATGTGGCTCATCCCGATCCACTTCATCCAGACACCTATGTCATGTTCAGCTTATTTTGAAAATATTGGAATATTTTCATTACATCCTCTGCTCGTTGCTACACATCTGCCTTTACCTTGCCAATTTTATCCATAAGTTCAAAATTGATATGTTCAAAACTTTCCACTTTCATTGCCTCCACATCCTATTGCACCTGCACATGTACTAGATTAATTGTCCATATGACCTGCTCTGCTTCAACCTAAATCTCTAGGACATGATCATTTCTTTGTTGTTATTGTGTCCAGAGCTTAGCGATCTGTTGTTATAAAAATTTGAACTCAATATCCTTACTCATATTCTCTACTGGAGGTAATGTTTTCAATCAATTCCTTAACCCATCCATATTGGATTCTGCTGCATGAATTTTCTCTGTTATGTTCTACATCTCAATATCATCCATCAAGGCTTCTCAGGCATGGGAAAATTGTGGATATGCCTTAGCACAAAGTGCCTTAGCCTCCTGAATTTGTTGCAAGTTTTTACCAACTACCTTCCATCTCTCTTCCAGTACTTCAAGGGGTGTACTAAGAAGCATCTTATCCTCTAGTTCTGCAATTATATGTAAAAATTTGGTAGCCACTTCCCCTAGCCTAATAATCTGAGATTTAGGGAGCATGTCAAGTGTAACTCCAACCTTTCGAATTTCATGGTCAACGAACGTGACAGCTCGTTCGATTCTTTTCCTATCCTACTACCACCGTTGTGTCTTCTTCGTTGTCTTCTCCAACTTAATATGGAGAGAAGATATGGTGGTCTTTGAGTGCTGCAGTTATTCATATATTGTATGTTCCCTTACCTTAATCTCGTCAACTGTATCCTATTGAATGTTATGTAATAGAAACATGGGAATCACAGAGAGGTCAATGCCAACATAACTAATGTCTTGAATCATGCTATTGTATTTGGGTGTTCCCAAGTTAAATGATTTAGGCAACACTTGAACCTTACAATGTTGTCAAGCTAGAGGTACTTTAGCTGGATGATATTCGAAATGACCGATTTCTTGCGATTACAAATGTGACGAGTCCCGACAACGAAACCATTTGTTGGCTCACCACGACTAACCCATGTTCAACCTTCCATCCCAACCAACAAAACCCAAGGCATTGGCCCTACAGAGCATAAACCTGTCGACAACACTTGTGGCAAAAGTGAAGTCTCACCCAAGATACATATAGAGGCTATAGTAACTAGGGTTCCACAATGAAAAAAGGGGATCTCTCCATGGTAGAACTCAACAGAATACCCAAGGATCAGACATGTGAACAATCATTTATAGATAACAAAAACATATAGAAACATAACATATCTAAATCACATCTATCACATTTTCAACACTTATATTATTCCATTTCATCATAAACAGTATGAGTCGCAACAAAATCAAAAGGCTTCAGACATAAAATAAACTTACATCATTCGACACAGATATTTTAACATGGAAACCCATATGGGAAAAACCACAAAGCTCTCTTCATCTGGAACAAGTCATGTTAGAACACTTTGGTCTGTGCACACATCCTATATACATCTCCCCAAATCTCCTTTACATTAGATACACACACACAACTTGTGGATCGGAATTACATGCCCTTCACGACTCTTATTCACTCTTTGCACTACGGCTTACAACAGACTTCTTTAGATCTCATTCTTGACTATCTGCCTCAAAAACCAAAAAATAGCCAACCCCTAAAGCCCAACCCATTTACATTTTTATAGGATCTAACAAATGATTTTACATCTTGCTCCCACTACCCATAAGTGGACAACTTTTCTAAATAACTCACCACATATGTTTAATGTTTCCCCAAAAACTACCCAAAATTCTGGATCTGACCCATTTCATCTTTTCTCTGTTGCAATATTATTTAGATAGCGAATGGATTCCTCAAAACTTTCGAACCATACTTTACACACTTTCCTAGGGCCAACACCAATTCAAAAATTTATGATTTTTCTCAGAAATCAAAATTCAACATGCTATTAGTTTTTATTTGAAACTTTCCCTACGCCCCCTTTCTGGTATTTTGATCCCATTAAATTTTGGATTTGGAAAGTCGGTGAAGCGCTTATTTTATCAATTTTATTGGACATGTCGACACCGACGTCGTCTACCTTTATTGACTTTTACTATTGAAATTTAGAGTATTTTATTTGAGTATCGCTAATATTTTCGCCTATGTCTGACACCTGATCAACAACTACTTTGATATCGAAAGATGATTGTTTCCTTTCATACATGCCAAAGCACCTCGAAGAACTAGTCAAATTAAAGTAATTAATGTTTAATTATGGTTTAACTACCAATCTCGTACTAGCATTTTCGACAATTAATGTCAATTGGATTTTGTCTTAATAGAGCTTGTACTTAATCAATTTTGAAACTTGCTTCACTATTACGACATAAATATTTTGAAGTTCGGAACAGTAAGAATTTATGCTCAAGCATGAAGCCTGTGTTTTTTTTTATTTAATCCTATTTTAGGTTATCTCAGGTATTGTGTTGTCCTTTTTTTCTGAGATGTCGTAGTTAAGATAGCTTATGTTATGTTTCTATGCATTGTAGGATTACTTTCATACACCATGGCCAAGAGAACCATGTCGAAAGCTGCAGTGGAAGAGTTAAAACTAAAATAGCCAAATTTTGGTATTTAGTCAGACATTGATACATGGATCTCAGACACCCTCTATCTGGATTGGGTTAGAATGTATAGCATCTTTGACAATAAGGATTTCTTAAAGTTCAAAGACAAGGCGCTAATTTACCAGAACATCAGCAGGTCCCAGCTTCATTCCATTGTCGTGTGGCCAACTATTTTTTCCTTATATAGACCTAGTGAAATGGATGATTGATTATGTTGACATTGCAACCAATACCTTTAGGGACTCCAACCAGACCACTTTTTGTTTCCTTCAAGGCATATGCATTTTCCAGAATTTATGCATTGAAAACTATGCAACAAATTCTAATGTAGGAATTCATTAGACCATTTGGGAAAAAATATGAACAAGATTTTCTTCTCAAAACATGGTTGGTAAACCCTGACAGCTTTATACTTAGACCTAACCGGCAATATCCAATTTTCCTACTTGCAGAACCATATAGTTTTCTCATGTCCATGCTTTGTATATTTTATGGTGTCGATAGTTGTTCATACTTCAAACTCGAATGGGCCCCTTTGGCTCATCACGTTGCAACTACAGGTCATATATTCAATTGGGCACAAATATTTTCCATAACCCTCAGGGATGCGCTTGCAAAATCCCTAGAGGTGCTAGCCACTAATAATCCCAAGTTATACTTATCATCATACCTAGTAGGCATTATGTGTGACCTCATTTTCTTACCCATCTATGAACTAACATTGGACCAGGTAAAATCCCCCAATTAATATGTATTGTTCAATTCTCTGGGATGACAATTATAAACTCTACATCTATAACATTTGTGATAAATCCATGAGAGTTGTTTATTTCATCATTTTCAAGAAGAATACCCCTAGGATTTCATAAGATGCAATTTATTTGATAGCACCTATGGGTGATTGGTATGCAAGGGAGTTTTTCACTTATCTCACATCTGTTACCTACGTTTTTCCCATTAGTTCTTCCAAAAGTTTCTTTCCAAATTGTTTTTGATGGATTTCATGGCCAATGTCATTCCCAAAAAAGAAGAGCATGGCCTAAATTCTGTTTGTATATTGGACATCTCCTTATTCAGAATTCATCTCATGGTTGCATCCTAGCAAAAGAATTGAATCATTTGAAGTTATGGTTTTCAATGAAGAGTATTTATGAATCAAAGGGATTTGTTGAAGATCATTTTGTGAAGGCACACCTAAAAATATCATATGTGCATGAGGAGAAATCAAACGATTTCCTATATCAGGGTGCATTTAGTTTTGAAGAGGATTTGAGCAGGGTAACTGATGTAGATCAAATAATCCGTGTACATGAATCACAAAAGCATCAAAAGAACAGAGTAATAGAGGAAAAATATAGGGTCTTTCAACAATAGAAATAAGCTACAAAAGAGGCAATGGAAGAAAAGAATAAAACTATAGTTCCTATCCTAGATGCACCTAAGTCTTTGGAACAAAAATAGTTAGACAAGAAGGAGGGAAAAAAACATGTGTATGTTGATCAACCTTCCACTCCCATACAAAAACTTAATACTTTGATCCTTCATAATCACACTCTCTAAGGTAAGTTGGACCCTTCTACTCAGTCTTCCCATATTGCTACTTCTATTTCTAAGTTAGTACCTCCAGTATCTGTCAAAATTGAAGGTCAAACAAAATTAGTTTCCAAGACTTCCCCTGAACCTTTTACTGATAATTTTAATGATTTGAAAAATGAACAACCTATAGAGGTAGTTGACCCAAAAACAATAGCTCTAGAAGATGTACAACCTTCTTCCTTGGAGGATACAAAGACTGTTAATGGCACTATGTCTAGTCCTAGTCATTTTTCCTTCTCCAAATAGTGATTTGTCAGAAATCCCTTATGGAGAAGACTCGATTATTCTCCCCAATCATAATTCACCAAAAGACTCACCTTCTCACACCAATCCCTTGGATTATGTTCCACAACCTCCTAATTCACCCACTCAATCAATTACTGAGAATGTGTTAGATGTTCCACTTGATCCTACAACCTCACACCAACTTCAATTTCTTCAACAAGATACTCCATTACTAAAAAAATTGGTCCCACTATCCTTCCACAGTTTGAGGTAAATTCTTCTACTACTTAGTCTATATAATATATATCCTCTAACAGAGGATACAAAGACTATTAATTTCACTAGATCTAGTTCTAGTCATTTTCCTTCTCCAGATAGTGGTTTGTAAAAAATACCTTCTAAAGAATACCCCATTATTCACCCCACTCATAATTCTCCACAACACTCACCTTCTCACACAAATCCCTTGGATTCTTTTCCACAACCTCCTAATTCACCCACTCAATCAATTACTGAGAATGTGTTAGATGTTCCACTTAATCCTCTAACCTCGCACCAACTTCAAGTTCTTCAACAAGATACTCCACTTACTCAAAACACTGCTCCCACTATCATTCCATGGTTTGAGGTAAAGTATTCTTCTACCCAGCCTAATGCGCCTCTAATAGAGAACTTGCAATCACAACTACCCAACTACCTTATTTGTACCTTAATTCCCTTGTCAATTGTTGGCCACTACCATTACTCAATGTTTACCAATTTCCAATAATTTAGAGTTTTTGGTTACTACAACTGGAGATTCAACTGACTTTGGTGAAGATGTTGTAGTTTTACTTGGTGATAATTGTTTCATCAAAAAGAAAAAGGTCGTGCTTAAGAAAGGTTCTAAAATAAATAGAAAATTATAAGTTCTATTTGGACCCTTTACAAATTAGGTCATATGGAGACATGTTACTGATGATCCACTAAGAGAATCCATAGAGATTGTTGTATCTATGGGTCTTGTGCAGGGGAAAATATGACTCTGTCACCACGCTAACGAAGATGCTTGATGAATAAAAGGCCAACAATTATGTGTTTCGGATAGAGAAGAATATCATTAATTATAATTATGTCAAGCAAATTGAAGAACTCAAATATCAACCTTAGTTACAGTTGCAAAGTTTTTCAGGATCAAATTCAATAGCTTTCATGGCAAAAGGAAATAGCAGAGAACGAGGTGATTGAGCAAGTTAATAATCTTGCATACATCAAACTGCAATTAGAGCATTGTAAGGAGCGGGATGTTACCTCCTCATTCTTCAAGTTGATAGTATATGAGTTCAAAGATGAATTTGTTGTTATTAATGAAAGTCTGAAGCATACACAAACTCTTTTATTTCAAGGTTTGAATGAAGTACAAGATGACTTCAATTCGTTTGAGCATATACCATGTGGACAAGAGGAAGAAATATCATTAAGCCTATGAGAAACTCTGTGAGTGGAAAGTCCATTTAAATATTGCTCCTCATACTGTTCCTCACCAAGATTTGGTCTAATTAATGAGAACTCAAATATCACTTAAGTCATGGGAACTTACGTATGATGAAGTATCCCATATGATCGATAAAGGGAAAAAAATTGCGTCAGGCAGTGGATGTTGACGGATGGCTACATGGAGACTCTTGGGATTTCTTTTTCTGCTGAGTTGGCATACTCTATTCCAGATAAGCTGAGAATCATTGAGGTGGATGAATAGAGAGATTAGTCAGCATGCTTGATCTGAGACACCACTCAGTTGCATATCTCTTCATTCAGAGTATTCATTTCCACTCAGATTCATATGAGATATACCTTGAAAGGATTTACAGACAGTTCGTCGAATATCTAAAGCAAGGAGGTTTGATCTACTTGTGTAAGGTGCAACTCTATCTTGAGAATTTTAATTATCATGATGTTGCAGATATGTTGAGAGTTTATACAAAATGGAAAGATTATCTCACCAGTCTAGTTTAGGGTAGTTACTAATTTCTTATATTTAGGAGTTTTGTCCTTCTTTTTTGTATCTATCTTATGGATGATGTAATATTGATTTTCCACCGATCAGAGGATAAAGGAGGGGGGCACCTAGCCGAACCTTTGGTTGACTATGTTTATGCTGGATCTTGTAGAATTTTCTATATTTTGGAGGCAAGTCATGTAATGACTTACATACCTATTAATAAAAGGTGGAGACGTTTATGCATGTGGTTCTCGACATGATGTGAGATTAAGTGTTCTTAACTTACTTGTGTTTCTTTTTTCAATACAATCTTTTGGTAACATATTCCATATGTTTATAATTACAAAGGTTAATTAATCATAGTGAATTTGTTTATTATTTTAGATTGTAGAGACAAGATGATTTGGATTTATTCTACATCTTTGTTGTAACAAGTTTCCTTTGTGTTTATCAACATTATGGAATAATGATTTTCTAACATAATCTTTTGCAGATTATTTTTTAACCAATCCTAATACTTTATTCCAATTTTTAAACTGATTTATTTGAATAATGTTTTGATTTGAATTATTTCAGTAGTTGTATTTCAGAGAAAATAAAGATTTATCTTTATTTTTTCACTACATCCTTGAACATTAAGAGTCAAGTAACAAGATTTTAACCTTTAAAGTAGGTTTCCCTACTTGAACTAATTAATCCATTTCACTTAAATTTTCGTAACACTTTTAGGATTACATTTTAGAAACTCCCATTTGAAACTTCTTAAGTCTCCTTCTCCCAGGGGGAAAATCCACACATAGCCAACGGAGGCTTTGTATCTATCAAAGACAGACATCCCAAATGATTGTAAAATAACAAAACTCTTGTGAGTGTTTTTTGAAGTTCCTATATTGGATTGCTCTTCCCTTGTTGATGTCTTTTGACCAATAAAACTATCGGGGCATCAACAAAATGGTGCTAGAAGGATGCATATTCTAAAATTTATGGAAAACATGGACCATAAGAAACCTTCAACTACCCACTCACTGATTTCTACTCATATTCATTCTTATCAACCTTCCACATCAGCCATGCCCATTGTAACACAATCTAAACCAATCACTATTACACCCCCATCACAGTCACATATACCGATTAAGGGTATAATTTCCAGACCCTCAAATCAAGAGTTCTAATAAATTATCTAAAATTCACAACATTTTTTAGCCGTGACACAATCTTGTTTGGCTAGAATCCAGGAAATCAATGAGCAGTTGTCTTGTTATATGTACAGCATTGGGAGTCATCCTTCATGAGACTTGTTGTGTCAAGTCTAGAACTTATGTTATATTTAGTTTAGATCCTCTCCATGAGAATTTTTGTGTCAATACTAGAACTTATGTTGTATTAATTTCACTAACTTATTTTTTTAACTTAAAGAGCTTGTATTGTATCAAGCTAGGACCTTGATCAAGTCCTATTCAGGAGAGATGCTTGTACTAGAATCTTATGGTTAATATCATGACCTTATTTTAAAGTATGAGACTTCTGTTGTATCAATTATGGAAATTATGGTGTATTAAGTTCACATGAATTGTTGATGTATATGTAACTTCGGAATGTATTCTTATGTATTGTAACCCGATGTTTATTCCGAGATGTTTCTATTATGTATTTGAGTCATGTTGTCATGCCCCGATGTTCCGATCGGGAGGATTAATAATGTAAACAAGTCTTGTCAAGTCATTGTGTAAGTCCCCACAGTTTCAGGGCACTTGAGTTATTATACACTAATTAAGGTGTAGGCTCAAGTAAGTAATTGTTGGTTGGGCTGACATAATTAAGTGCACTTCAAGTGAATGGAAGAATATAAATAGAGAGTGAGAGTCTCTCTATTTATCACTTGTACATCACATCACTTACTCTCTCAAGTGTGGCGCACTAGTGAAGAAGGAAATATATTGGGACTAGAAGACTACTGCTGTCGGGAGTGCATCTTACTGTTTTGGGGTCTTACATATTGTGGTGATTCTATCTTTGAGGAAGTTGCGGGGTTTTCTCCATTTATGGTTTCCCCGATCAAAACTCTTTGTGTCTCTTGTCTCTTGTGATGTGCTTATGTTTTATTGCTGTGCTTGTTATTCTCTCAGTGAAAAGATCCTAATATAATGCTTGCTTAAATGTTGAAAAACTAACATGGTATCAGAGCTAACCTGAGAAGAAGACATTGTGCAGCTACAGAAGCTAGGGCTTCTTACTTTTTGGGTCTCTCTCCACAATCTATCAGCAAAAGTATGCTAGGATGACTCTCCATTGAAGGGTGCATCTTTCTGTCGAAGAGGAATTCGATTCCGAGCATTTTCAGTTTTCGATGTCGAAATTAGGGCTTTCTACAGAAGAGGAATTTTTGAGTGAGACCAGAACAGGATTTTTCTCCTCATCAAAACCGAATTTTAGAGACCTGGATCAACAAATTTGGTTGGGTGAAACTCCGGGAAAATCAAACCCTAGTTTGACCCCGAGCTAGAGAAACCCTAAATACTAAAACTGATAAGTTGTGGTACAGTCGCTGTATTCTGATATTGGCAAAGTTTCAGAAGCTAAAAATTGTAGGGTCCAAATATAAAATCATGATGACTCCTGTGTCAAAAAAATTGACTCCGATTCGCTGTATTCTAGGAGATATGATCTCTCCCAGTTAGGGTTCCAGCCTCTTCCAGAATTCATCCCTAAACAGGACATCTGGGGAGATATGCAATATATTGGGCTACAGAGGTCCAAATGGAATTCCTGAAGATTTTCCTAAATGGGAACGGACTTTAATTTCGGTGGTCCGAAGATCAGACTCAGAGGATGCACCAGTGACACGTGGAATTCCGTACAACTTCGCTTTTCTGAACAGTCCTGTAACAGGTCACCTTGGGAAAAGGATCATAAATACCAAATGGTGAAACAAATTCTAATGAAACCTATGGTGTTAGATCAAGGACATGCAAGGTTACCTCCATACAAAATTTCAAACACAGAGGATCAGTGATTTCATAGATATCACAGAAACAGTAACAGGAATTTCTGCAGAAGAAATTGGAAATCTAGGGCTTCCTGTTCCGGGAGCTTCCCTCCACTGTTTTCAGAAAAGGAGTACATTAGACAGCTCCATTTGAAGAGATCTATCTATTTATCCAATCAGTTCTAAAATATTACACGTTTTGAAAATTAGGGTTTATGTGGCAAACCCTAGATCAGCCAGCTCCGGATCCAAGACGGACACCTCAAATCGGTAAGATCTAATCCTTTGCTATTTTCATTTGAGGTTCTCATTTCAAAGTGATATATCACAATAGCTTGGTGATAAGCTTGGTGAAGTTGACAACTTCCAAGCATAGAAGTATTTGACCTCTCTAAAGAAAATGGATTGGACCCCTACACGAGTATAGAGGTTCCAGTTTCAGAGGGAGACGAAGTTAGAAGCCTTTCACAAGAAGAACTTGGTCAAGGCCAAAGAAGACATCATGCTCATGCTGCAGAGGATGATGAACCATCCAGAAAGAGATCCAGATATGCAAGTGAAGATTCTTCAAGCGAGGATGAATATGTTCTGATATCAGCTCTCACAGGTAACATTACTCATGGAAGTGATGATTGGCTTATAGACAGTGGGGCTTCCAAACATATGACAGGATTCAAGGAATCCTTTGTAAGACTGTCAGAACATGAATCACCTCACAAGGTGAAACTAGGAGATGACTACCAATATCCAATAAAAGGTAGTGGGGAATCTTCATACAAGCTAGACTCTGGTAAGTCTCTAACAATGAAAGAAGTGTTATTTGTGCCAGGACTGAAGAAGAATCTTCTCTCCATTTTAGCATTGATGCAAAAGGAATGCAGGTTGCATTCATAGATGGTCAAGCCATCATGTGGCCAAAAGGAAAGACTATCGATGATGTGGTAGTGATTGGAGAACAAGAAGGAGGCTTGTACAAATTGAAGGACTATCTAGAACAAGCCTTGATCCATGACACAGTAGAGCCAAATGAGCTTTGGCATAGAAGGCTTGCACATGTGCATTACAGAGCACTACCTATTGCAAGCAAAGCTGTTGAAGGTCTTCCAAATTTTCAAGCTATTTGAAGGGAAGAACAAAAATCAGATTATGACCTAAAGAAACCAGTTGAAGAATGTGAAGATCTAGAATGCAGAGATCATGCAGTCATAAGAGTCTCTCAAATCAAGAACAACTTGAAGCGGTAAAAGAAAAAGTGAAGAATGCAGAAGTGGTGATGGCCACCTTGAATGGCCTCCCAGGATCGTGGAATTCATTCATTCAAGGAATGTGTTCCAGAAGGAAGTGATTACTTTCAGCAAACTCTAGGAAGAAGAAGAAGCTCGACTCATAAGAAGAGAAGAGAAGATGGAAGCAAATGAAGATCAAGATCTTAAAGAAGATACCTCAAGCAATGAGGAATACAAAGAACTCTACTCTAGAAGAACCTCTTATCCATACTAACATTTGGATAAGAAACGATGCTATCATGAATGAACAAGACGATGACGCTGAAGGCTCAAGAAGCAGTCTACCCACGAAACAAATAAAGATAAGTATTCAATTGTCATTTCATGATATTGTTTCGTTAGGCATTTGTTTATATTCAGTTGATGTATCATGCATAATAGGATGTTTGCATTGACGACAGTATACTACTAATATACATGGGATGGGTAAGTAGCTTATGGTGCTATACAACTCTCCATTGCTACTTATCTAGAATGAAACCTCTTTGTTGACATATTGGATTAGTGCACAATCTCAATGTTGTCCTAGTAGAGATGGAAGGCATCTAGAAAGTTTCAGTGATATATGGATGAATGTTGTATTGGCTAAAGTAGTTGCATGATCATATATTTATGCATAAGTATTTGCCAGTATAAATATTCCTTATGAAATGTTCTAACCATACAAATGCATTTGACTTGTAGGAAAGATCACATACATAATCACCTACAAGCAAAGAAGAATGAAGACTTGTTCCGAAGAACAAGTGACGACATTTCAAGACAAAGAATAAATATGATGAATGTAGTGACATCATTGATGCAGAACCTTCCAGCCATAAAGAAGTAACTAAGAAGATATGGAAGACCAGTTCAAGAAGAATGATGTCAAGGCGTATTATCGAGACTTGAAGAGAAGTTCATAGTTCCATCATGCGGTAGATGGAAATATCGTGGGATACAAAGCAAGATTCGTAGCACGAGGCTTCTCACGAAAAGAAGGCCTAGACTACAAAGAGACATTTGCAGCCAGTAAGAGTTGAAACACATACATGATGAGCCTGATGAAGATCTTAACCTTTGCTACAAGGTTGAATATGCAAGTCTATACACTAGATGATCACATAGAATATTAGTAGCATGGGAAGCTACTTGTCACTCTGGTACAGAATGTTTTTAGTGCATAGAGCATAGAAGACAGAGGGAGTATGATGCTTTGCTTTAGAGGGAGTGACTACAGAAGATCCTGAGGTTCAACATGATATGACATGATGGATAGATTATTGATGACTCTAAGCTTTACTAAGAGTAAAGATGATTCCAACCTTTGCTTCAAGGTTGAAGATGGAAGACCAGTGATACTCCTGTTATGTGTCGATGCACTATTGTTCTAAGTATGGAGGTGTGACAGAGTACAGATGGAATATTCCTTGGACAAGGGAAGTATGCAGTAGAGATCCTGAAGAGGTTTGGGATGATGGACTACAAGGCCATGACCACACCTATGGCATCGAACATGAATCTATTAAGTGATGCTTCATCAGAGACGGTTGATGCTACGATGTATTGTTATATGATTGGGTCCTTGATGTACCTGAGACTAGATATTTGCCTTGTTGTGAACACATTGAGACATGTTCACCTGATGGTTGCAAAGCATGTAGGGGTACAATTGATTATGGACTCAAGTATGATGTGAATCAAAAGATTAACCTGGAGGGTTATGTTGATTCAGATTGGGTGGGAAGTGCCATCGACAGGAAGAGTACTTCTGGATGTTGCTTCAGTATGGGATCAGGTGTGATCTCTTGGTTTAGCAGGAAGCAATCCTATGTGGCACCGAGTACAGCTGAAGCAGAGTATGTCGCAGCTTGTTCAGCTAGTTGTGACATAGTATGGATGTGGAAGCTACTGTCTGATATATTTGATCTCCAGTTGGATGCTACTTGTATACATTGTGACAACCAGAGTTGCGTGAAGTTGTCAGAGAATCCAGTGTTCCATGACAAGTCGAAGCATATCGAGATCAAGTATCACTATATCATGGATATGGTGCAGAGAGGAGCAGTGAAGCTCCTGTATGTTACGACGGAGGAACAGATAGCTTATGTATTGACGAAGCCATTGGCTAGGCTGAAGTTCGAGTACTTCAGAGAGAGACTTGGTGTTCTCCAGATTGAGGTTCCTTCCAAGAGAAAGTGATGAGACCCATAGACATTCTGACATGGTGAGAGGATTGGTTCCTTCCATGGTCAGATGTAAGGGCTGAGCCATTCTATCATGGTGAGAGGATTCAGTTCCTTCCATGTCAGATATGAGTGCTAGAGATCCAAAGCCATTCTGACTAGCAGGTCAGATGTAAGGGCTGAGTCATTCTGTCATGGTGAGAGGATTTGGTTCCTTCCATGTCAGATATGAGTGCTGACTGCCATTCTGGGAATGGAGGCACCTGGTCAGTTACCAGGAACACTCATTTTGGGACTGAGAGAGCCATTCTGACAAGTAGGTCAGATGTAAGGGCTGAGCCATTCTGTTCATGGCTAAAGGATTAAGTTCCTTCCATGGCAGATGTGAGTGCTGGCCATTCTATCGAGTAGGACAGATGTAAGGGCAACTGCCACTCTCAGGGAGAGTGGAGGCGCCTGGTCTGTTACCAGGTAGCTTAGTCATAGACTGGGGGCCATTCTGATGAGGGTGTAGGATTCAGTTCCTACCAGGTCAGATGTGAGTGCACAAATATTTCATCACTGTGGTAGGAAGGGTTCCGGCCTGGGTGAGAGTCATTCATCATTGTGGTAGGATGTGTTTTGGCCTAGGTGAATGTGTGGAAATATTTCATCACTGTTGTAGGAAGGGTTCCGACCTGGGTGAGAGTCATTCATCACTGTGGTAGGATGTGTTCCCGCCTGGATGAATGTGCCATTCTGATGAGTAGGTCAGATATAAGTGCAGAGCCATTTCACAGATGTTAGTGATGTGATGTCCTATCATGCTGGTGAATGTGAGTGCTGGGACTTTCTAATGTGATTGTAGTTTACTACATGATCAGATGTGAGTGCTGGGCGTGCCTTTCTGACGAGCAGGTTAGATGTAAGTGTTGGGCGAAGACCTACCTAGTGGCTAGGCCTACAACCAGCATGAAAAAGGGCTGGCTCTCTAGAACTTACTATGATGAGATAGTACACACATGATGATGACCAGAGGAGATCCAGATCCAGTTATACTGACTCCGAGAGATCCAGATCGAGTGATGATCCAGATCCAGTAGTGATGATCCAGATCGAGAGATGATCCAGATCGAGTGATGATCCAGATCCAGTCCAGTGATGATGATCCAGATCCAGTGATGATGTTCTATGACAATCTAGATCGAGAGATGATCCAGATCCAGTGATGAAGATGACTTGAAGACAAATATGATCCAGTTGATACAGAGAAGAAGATCGGTGCTGAAAATCGTGTCGAAAGAATACCTTCCTAGTTAAGAGGGAGTGTTGATGTATATGTAACTTCGGAATGTATTCTTATGTATTGTAACCCGATGTTTATTCTGGGATGTTTCTATTATGTATTTGAGTCATGTTGTCATGCCCCGATGTTCCGATCGGGAGGATTAATAATGTAAACAAGTCTTGTCAAGTCATTGTGTAAGTCCCCACAGTTTCGGGGCACTTGAGTTATTATACACTAATTAAGGTGTAGGCTCGAGTAAGTAATTTTTGGTTGGGCCGACATAATTAAGTGCACTTCAAGTGAACGGAAGAATATAAATAGAGAGTGAGAGTCTCTCTATTTATCACTTGTACATCACATCACTTACTCTCTCAAGTGTGGCGCACTAGTGAAGAAGGAAATATACTAGGACTAGAAGACTACTGCTATCGGGAGTGCATCTTACTATTTTGGGGTCTTACATATTGTGGTGATTCTATCTTTGAGGAAGTTGCGGGGTTTTCTCCATTTATGGTTTCCCCGATCAAAACTATTTGTGTCTCTTGTCTCTTGTGATGTGCTTATGTTTTATTGTTGTGCTTGTTATTCTCTCAGTGAAAAGATCCTAATATAATGCTTGCTTAAATGTTGAAAAACTAACATGAATTATGTTGTATTAAGTATTGATGATATACTATGTGATTTATGGCTAGTCATGGTCAACAAGTTCTACAAGTCTCCTTTAGGGATTGGATACCCCTAGAGTGATTTACATTAGGGTTTGACTATATGAGTTACGGTAATACATATGATCATAGGTTCAAAAAAATTCTTATGAGTATGACATGAGTATGATATGAGTATGTATTCCACCAAGTGAGATCGAATTGATAATACATCAATTGAATCTTAGTTGTGATAAAACAAGTTCAGTTAATTAAGGAATCAAATCCTTAATTTATGCAAGTGGTTGTTGAAGATGGAACTGATGGAGAAACACTATTTACATTCAGTTATGTTAAGCTATATTTAGTTATTCTCAATTAAATTCAATTGTGTTTAGTTCCATTCAGTTACATGCAGTTCCATTCACTCCAGTTCAATTCATTCAATTAACAACTCAGTTAGAGCAAGCTAAACTCAGTGAATTGGTGGGGGTATATGTTTGAATATGAGACAATGTTTTCAGTGTTAACAAATTACTGAAGCATGCAATTATTCACTACCTTCCTTGTGTGATCTAATTTGACTTGTTATTAAAGTGTTATGCAGTTGACAAGATCATCACAATGTTCCATTTGATCTCTATTCTCTTGTTCTCTCAAAAAAGCAACATGCTATTATGTTGTAATCATTCTCTGTTGATTATCAATCATACTCTAATATTGTTTGTTGGGTTTTTCATCCTCCGAGTCAGTGGAGGGTTTTCCCAGGGTATATCATGTGTTCTATGGCTTTCTTTATTTATGTCTTTGGATTATTGATGAGATCTATCTACATTGCAATTGTGGATTAAATATTTAAAGTTCAAGTTTCTTCATATTTGCTCAAACACTAACACGGTATCAGAGCAAGGGCATGCAAGATATTAGTTTGCGCAAGCAAGTAAATCCTATGCATATCTTGAAGTATTGAGCAAAGAGCTTGGATCCATGGCATCAATCTTCGTCGAACCGAAAGACCAACTTGAAGGTGCTTCCAACTTCAACACATGAAAGGAAAGGGTGTTAGCCATTCTTGAGGAGAATGATCTAGATGTCTACGTGACCTCAATGAGTGAGGATTCTTTATCCAATGCAGGGCGAATTAAAGAGAAAGTCCATATGCACCATTTCCGTCACTTTTCAGGAGACAAATTTCATGGACACTTTCTGATCAATCTATGAGGAATCAAACAAAATTATTAAAAACCCACTTCCAAAATGGCCCAATTTAGCTTCTAACTAGAAGATTTCAAAAATTCGCAATTGTTTGAGAGATACAATCAGGTATTTGAAGATGAAATTCTTAGAATTCGTGTTATGTCCATTTTCCCAAAGTGGGTGAATTGATGGAACAACATTAGGATCTGTGGTTTGGATATTATCATTATTCAATGGATATTGTGTATAATGAGAGCCTCATAGAGTTGGGATGTCATCCAAAGAAAAGGATGATCATTGGAATAATTTTTCCTTGAAGAAGAGCATTCACTCCAGGTTGCATGTGATCCAATTTATCCATGCAGATATTCAGTACCTCGTGCATGCACTCAAATTTGAAAAGAGATCAAGATCGAGGGACTCTAGTAATCTCTGCAGTACCTCATGCATGCACTCAAATTTGAAAAGAGATCAAGATCGAGGGACTCTAGTAATCTCCACAAGGAACCCGAGAGAAAGAGGAAGCATGCAAACCAATAAAATATCAGTACCCGATTTTTTTCTTATATGTTGTTCAAATCTATATGTTTTTGAATGTTTTCATTAAGATCATATAGATATTCGTATTCTTGAGATTAGAAACTGTGAGCATGTATGGTAATTGTCTTTCACTTATTTGTAAATAAACAAAATTCATAAGATATGACTAGAAATTATGCATGATAAGATATGAACATAAAGCATGCATGATTATTTCATAAGATATGAACATAGAGTTGCATAATTATTTCATAATATATGAATATAGAGCATGCATGATTGTTTATAAGATATGAATATAGAGCATGCATGCTTGTTTTATAAAATATGAATATATAGCATGCATGATTGTTCATAAGATATGAATATAGAGCATGCATGATTGTTTTATAAAATATCAATATAGAGCATGCATGATTGTTCATAAGATATGAATATAGAGCATGCATGATTGTTTTATAAAATATGAATATAGAGTTGCATTATTTTTCATAAGATATGAATATAGACTCATGCATGATTGTTTCATAAAGATATGAATATAGAGTTGCTTGATTGATTCATGAGATATGAATGTTGGGATGCGTGATTATTTGATTTTCATATGTTTTTGTAAAATCATATTTTATTTCATTACAATCTATATTCCTGGGATTATGAATTATGTTATGGTATAAACATGATTAAAAGCACGTGTTACAATATTTCTATGTTTACTAGTAAATAGATAAAATCATGTTAAGAAGAATAAGGGCTTGCATAAATCTTCATAAGAACTAAATATTAGACCGATATAGAACTGCAAAGCATTACATGAAATATGAATGTAGTTATGTCAAAACATTGATTTAATGTGTACACAACTATATGAACCACCGCAAATACATTGAGGTATTCTTGTGATTAAAATTTGTGAGATATGGTTATATGGAACATTGATTATAATGTTTTGCATGTCAGTATGTGTTGTTTGTCATTTTATTGAAATGACTGGATTATGCAAGGATTCTAATAACTTGATTGAATTTGGCATGTATTGAATGAGGAGTAATTCTGATGGATTATCTTGAAAGAGAAAGGGATGTTGTGAAGCAAGAAGCTTCTGGTAGCAGATCGAGAGGTTCCTATGTATTAGGAAGAAGTCAAAATGGAAGCCCTACTCCTATTATGAGAGATGTTAAAGACCCTTGAATATATTTAAATTATCTTATTTACATGCACGTGCCAAGAAGAGCTTAAGACATAGATGAGCATGGATTCTATGTGATGGACGACCCAAATTATGATGCTCACATTCACATGATGAGAGGGAGTTGGTAGTCTCGATAGCTCATGAAGAACCAGTGTAATTGGTTAATGTACCTCCTGTAAAAAGGGAGACCTGCATGATGCTCATAATTCAAAAAGAAGCTCATAACAATATTTAAGAATCTTGTTATGATTCTTATGATTAGTGGTATGGAAATCACTGGACAAATAATTTCCTTATTTAAGGAAAATGTGTAGAAAAAGAACCTTAAAGAGTTTTAAGATGATGGACTACAAATCCATGGCCAAACATATGAAGATAAATATGAAATTTTATAATTATTATTTCATATTTGGAGGATCTAAAGTCAGTTAAGATGTATTTGGTTAGTCACAGGTCCCCAGATATGTTATATGCTTTATAGTTTGTACATGGACATGTACAAAGAATGTGTTGTGGTACCTACTAGGTACAAAGTGTATGTGGACTCAAATATGTCTTGGTCAGTGAAATAGAGTTTCAAAAACATGAAATATGATTAGTATAGTGATCAAGGAAATATCACATATGTTTCTCTAGATAAAGCATTTTGTAAAGCAGTAAAGATTTATGAGATTCCTAGTTAGTTATATTCGAGACATGGTACATATCCACGAATGAGCAGCATTGCTAGCATTCTTACTAAGCCTCTGTCTGGAACAAGATTTGTATAGTATAGAAAAAACCCTCAAGTTGAAGAGGGATTATTGATGTGTCTTCACATGAAATAGCAGATAAAGTCCCACCAGTTATTCATATTACATGAATCGGGAAGCTAGGGATTGTGATACCTTGTGGAGAAAATTCACATTAGCAGAGACATGGTCAAAGTCTCGGAGACTACTGGTACTCAAGAAGAGTTATAGTATGGAGTGTCAAAGAACAGTTAAAACTCATGGATAGGTAGTTGGGGTGCTACAATATAAAGAGAAGGACCACTGAGAAAGTGACCAGGCCTTAAAGAAACCACACAGAGAATGGAAAGCTCAAAGAGAACTCCTCTAGATAACAAAAGATTCAAGAAATCAACAAATGTTGAAGAGTGAAAGAAAATATGAGACTTTATTTCTACATGTTATTACATAGTTGTTGTATAATGTTTTATGTGATGGATTTAAAATCCATGATTTCTAGTTTAAAGGAACTTTATTCTAGAATGGATCCAGATGATGCTACTATGTATAAATAGCACGTTGACCTTTGAGCAGACATGTTGTATTGTATGCTTACTATTAAGCATATGCTTGAGTACCTTTTGAGGTACATTAGAATAGGCTCTTTATTACATCAAAGACCTATTATATGATTATTCTATTTGGTTATTGTTTTAGCCTGAGATAAGCGTTGTAATTTGTGGCTAGTACTACAAAAGCTAAGTGTATTGTGTCTAGTACAACAGAAACAAGATGTATGTCTAATATTACTTTAGAAGAAAATTTTGTTTTGCGGATAGTACTACATATTGAGGTGTAGTGTAGCTTAGGAAGCTACCTACTATGGTGAAATACTTGAGCCTATAGTTATTAGGTGTTAGTAGTCAAGATTTATGAAATACCCTATATGTGTGTTATTATAAAACACATTTGAGATGAATTTTAACTTTATTGACGTCATTGTCATGTAAACTGAATTCTAGTACATAGATACAAATGAGCAGATTGCAACTTTGTGGCAAGCCTCTATCCGTGATGAAGTTTTGATACTTCCAAGATAATCTTGGTGTGGTGGGAAATTCTTGCTATGGCATAGAATGTCTTCCTTGCTGAGAGGGTGTGGAGAACCTCCTGCAATAAACAATGAGAATGCATGATATAACAGAAATTATGGATCATGAAAGAGATTTTATTAATAGCAGGACACTTCGAGGGGGAAACCTCCTTTGAGCAAGCTCAATACAAAATAACTCTTCAATGCTTTCATTAGCCTCAACAAATACTTATATACTAAGTCTAATCTAAACAACTATTACTCCCCATGAATGTGGGATAATGCAACAGATTAACTGGATGACTTAACAACTATTACTTACTCTCCATGAATGTGGGATAATACAACATACTAATGGGACTACTTACAAAGCATATGCATCCGACAAAATATACTAAAAAAATAAAGATTGGGGTTGACACGGGTTCTTAACATCCCCTCCCTCTTAGAAAAATCTTTGTCCTCAAAGCTTTAGATGTGGAAACTGCTGCTGAATCTGAAGGAGCGATTTCCATGTATAATCCTTGGGTTGCATGTCATGCCACTGAATTAATACCTTTGTTATGGACCAAGAACGAAGATGATGAGTGCACTTATTGAGGATGGCCTCGGGTTCCAAAATGATGGATCCTTCTGTATCTAGCTCTGGTAAAAAAAATTGTGCTCTGATGTTGGTTCCAATCAATTTCTTGAGACAAGAGACATGAAAGACTGGGTGAATGTGAGAAGAAGGAGGAAGTTCCAATTTATAAGCAACAAACCCAATCTTCTGAAGAAATTTATATGGCCCATAGAACTTTGGAGCCAACTTCTAATTCCCTTTGAGTTTCAGGGAGGATTTCTTGTAAGGATGCAGATGAAGAAAAACCATATCATTGACTTGAAAGGTGCACTCAGAACGGTGTTGATCGTCTTGCTGCTTCATGCGATTTCTTTCCATGTGAAGATTCTCTTGCAGAATGTGGAGAATCTGATCATGGTTTCGAAGAACCATGTCAACTGCCTGAACTGGTGAACTATGGGGGGTGTATGGAACGAGCAATGGGGGTGGCTTCCCATAAACAACTTCATATGGATTCATTTTAGATGCAGTATGGTAGGAATTATTGTACCACCATTCAATGAGAGGGAGCCACTTTTCCCATTGATGTTGTTGTTTAGAGGTGAAGCAACAAAGATAAGTTTCCAAGCATTTTTTAGTGACTTCAGTTTGACCATATGTTTGTGGGTGATATCCTAAACTCATTTCTAGTTTGGTTCCCATGAGGCGAAAGAGTTCGGTCCAAAAATGAATTTTGAAAGTTGCGTCACGGTATGAGACAATGGAAGAAGGGATGCCATGAAGATGGAATATCTGGTCCATGAAAATTTATGCAACTAAGGAGGCAGTATATGGATGGCTGAGAGCACAAAATTGACTATATTTGGAGAGTCGATCAACCACAACCAAGTTTATGGTCTTCCCTCCATATTTAGGGAGCCCTTTGATGAAATATTTCGAAATATATGTCCAAATCCTTGTAGGGATGCGAAAGGGTTCGAGCAAGCTAGGGAGGAGTGTAGTTTCACCCTTGTGGCAATGGTAGGTATCACATTCAACAACCATCTATTGAATTTATTATTTCATCCCCTTCCAAAAGAAGTTACATCATGCCCTCTCATACGTTTTGAGGAACCCAGAGTGCCCTGCCACTGGAGAAGCAAGAAGTTCATAGAAGACAGCCTGGTGAAGATCTCTGCTCTGGGGAAGCACCAGGAAACCCTTGTATCTCAGAGAAGAACCACCTCAAGAGTAGTGCAGGACAACAGAGATAAGGAAGAGTCATTGACATAGCCTTGCTGAATAGATTGTAACCAATTTGGAACATGCATATAAATAGCCGAAAGATAAGCATGGTCATCAAATGTGTGGGAAAGAGAATCTGCCACAAGATTGTCCTTACCCTTCTTGTAAGTGATCTCACAGTCATAACCCATGATATTTCTAACCCATTTTTGTTGTGTTGGGGATGAGACTCATTGTTCTAGGAAATATTTCAGACTTTGGTGATCAGTCTTGATGAAGAAATGATTCCCTAATAGGTATGGATGCCACTTCTGTACGGCATGCAAAATAGCCATCATTTCCTTCTCATATGTAGAGGCGGCTAAATTATTACCATATAGGGATTTTCTGGTGAACGCAATGGGATGTTTTCCTTGGAGGAGGACAACACCAATTCCATTGTTGCAAGCATCACTCTCAATAGTGAAGGGCTTGGAAAAATTAGGCATAGCTAGAATAGGTGTGGTACACATAACTTGTTTCAGTTTCTCAAATGCACACTCAGTAGTAGTTGTCCATGCAAAAGAATAATTTTTCAGTAGAGCTATTAACATAGCTGTAATCTTCCCATAACCCTTGAAAAACTTGTAGTAGTAGCTAGTAAGTCCCAAAAATCCATGAAGGCTCTTCAAGGTCTGAGGATGTGGTCAATTTTTCATGGCATCTATTTTGGCAGGATCGACATGAACCCCTTGTGCTAAAACAATGTGATCGAGATACTCTACTTCCTTCTTCCCAAAAACACATTTAGATTGCTTGGAACAGAGATGATGATCACAGAAAAGTTGCAGTACTAGATCCAGATGTTGGATATGCTCAACCTAGGTTTTACTATAGATGAGGACATCATCAAAGAAGACCATAATGAAGTTTCGCAAGTAGGGCTGAAATATTTTATTCATCAATGCCATGAACATGGAAGGAGCATTTGTGAGGCCGAATGGAATGACCAAAAATTCATAATGGCCATCATGTGCATGAAAAGCCGTTTTAGGGATATCATCCACATGGCCCTGAATTTGGTGATACCCAGAACGAAGATCCAACTTGGAGAAAAAATGAGCACCATGGAGCTCATCCAGAAGCTCATCAACAACGGGAATTGGAAACTTATCCTTGATTGTGATGTGATTAAGTGCTCGAAATTCGATGCAAAGGTGCCATGGCCCATATTTTTTCTGAACTAGAAGGACCGGTGAAGAGAAGGAACTAGTGCTAGGGCGAATAACACCTTGCTTCAGTAAGTCATGAACAAGCATCTCAATTTCTATCTTGTGGTGAAATGGGTAGTGATAGGGCTTGATGTTGGGAGGGATGCTTCCAGGAAGGAGTGAAATACGATGGTCCTCGGGTTGGGAAGGTGGAAATCCCACTGGCTTAGCAAACACACATGCATATCGATCCATAATTTGTTGGAGATACAATGGAGTAGTTGAGACTGCTAAAGGTTGCATCTGAATGAAATGGAGCTGAGCAATGACACCATGTGAACTTTTCTTAAGAATATTTTCCATTCAATGCGAACTGATGAGGCTGATAGACCTTGTTTGTAATCCCCACAATGTGTGTTTACTACCATTGATTGAAAACTGCATCCAAAGTTCAGCAAAATCCCATAAAATGGGTCCAAGTGTGCGTAACCATTGAGCGCCCAAAACCACATCACATCTTCCTAAGGGCAAGGAAAACATGTCAGAGCGCAAGTTATAATCCCCCATAGATATGCGCACATTATGACACCTCCATTTGCAAGGTAAGGTGCCCCCATTGGCAATAATGACTTCAAAGATGGAGCAAGGATGGACAAAAAAATCATCCTGTTTGGCGATCCTCGGGTCAATGAAGTTGTGAGTGCTACCAAAATCAATGAGTATTGTAATAGGGATTTTTTTGAAAAACCCTCTGACCTGCATGGTTTGTGGGGTGGTGACTCCGTCTATGGCATGGAGAGATATCTCTGGTTGGTCATCTGGAGAAGGAAGTTGTTGAATGTCACCATCATCATCTACTAGATCCTGAGCATCATAACAAATTTCAGGTGCAGGTGGAGAATCCACATCCAAGAGATAGAGCTTTTTCTCAACACATCTGTGTCCCCGTGTGAATTTCTCATCACAATTATAACAAATCCCTTTTTCCCGATGTTCCCGCATCTCTTATTTAGACAAATTCTAGGAGTGGTTCTAGGAGCTGGCGGATTTTGGGTGCTTTGGGGAACCATAGGTCTGAATGGAACAAGAGTGGATTTGGAGCATTGTTTATCCCTAATATTGTCCTCTGCTAGCTTATCCAACCCTAGGGATTCCATCATTGTGTTGAGGCAGAACATTTTAACCTCAGATCGTATTGCATCCTTCAGACCACTGATAAAACAACTCAGGTAGAATGCATAAGGAAATCCCTCAGTGTGATTGGCTAGTTTCTCAAATTTTGTCTGATACTCCCTCACAGTGCTAGTTTGGCGAAGTTTGGTGAGTGCTCCTATGAAGTCATCAAAATCACTAGGGCCAAATTGCTGCAAAAGGAGTTGGGAAAAATATGTCCAATTTGTCTCGGCATGAGCCTTGATGTACCAACGGAACCATTGAAGTGCTTCATGTTCCAAATGAAAGGATGCAAGTGGGACTTTATTGACATCAAAAGTGTTATGCAGACTAAAATATTGTTCTACCCTATAAATCCATCCAGTCGGATCATCACCATTGAAGCGAGGAAAATCCAAATTCGGCCCGTGGAAGTTGCTAGATGACGAGAACCCAGTGTCGGCAGAAGACTCAGGCTGGCGACGGTTGTTCATGGGTGAATGTTGAAGATGGAGGCCGAGAAATTTTTGATCTAGATCCTCGAGCTTGGACTTGATGGTAGTAAGTTCATCTTCCATTTGTTTATTTTCACCGGCGCGGGTGACAACCATAAGCAGTTTTTTTTTTCATTCACATAATGGATAGAAAAACAAAATGGAAAGGATATTAGAAAAGGAGATTTTTTATTCAGAAAAAAATTGGGTGGGTAATTGGGGTTTTACAGGATTTTGGACACTTTTTTAGGGACAAGAAGCAAAAAGTGTGAATTTTAGAGGTGCGATGAAGGAATTGGAAAATTTGTTAGAGAGGGACAATGAAGCAGAAATGGAAAATGAACTACTCTTCTGTTGTCCTGCACTACTCTTGAGGTGGTTCTTCTCTGAGATACCCTCAAGTTGAAGAGGGATTATTGATGTGTCTTCACATGAAATAGCAGATAAAGTCCCCACCAGTTATTCATATTACATGAATCGGGAAGCTAGGGATTGTGATACCTTGTGGAGAAAATTCACATTAGCAGAGACATGGTCAAAGTCTCGGAGACTACTGGTACTCAAGAAGAGTTATAGTATGGAGTGTCAAAGAACAGTTAAAACTCATGGATAGGTAGTTGGGGTGCTACAATATAAAGAGAAGGACCACTGAGAAAGTGACCAGGCCTTAAAGAAACCACACAGAGAATGGAAAGCTCAAAGAGAACTCCTCTAGATAACAAAAGATTCAAGAAATCAACAAATGTTGAAGAGTAAAAGAAAATATGAGACTTTATTTCTACATGTTATTACATAGTTGTTGTATAATGTTTTATGTGATGGATTTAAAATCCATGATTTCTAGTTTAAAGGAACTTTATTCTAGAATGGATCCAGATGATGCTACTATGTATAAATAGCACGTTGACCTTTGAGCAGACATGTTGTATTGTATGCTTACTATTAAGCATATGCTTGAGTACCTTTTGAGGTACATTAGAATAGGATCTTTATTACATCAAAGACCTATTATATGATTATTCTATTCAGTTATTGTTTTAGCCTGAGATAAGCGTTGTAATTTGTGGCTAGTACTACAAAAGCTAAGTGTATTGTGTCTAGTACAACAGAAACAAGATGTATGTCTAATATTACTTTAGAAGAAAATTTTGTTTTGTGGATAGTACTACATATTGAGGTGTAGTGTAGCTTAGGAAGCTACCTACTATGGTGAAATACTTGAGCCTATAGTTATTAGGTGTTAGTAGTCAAGATTTATGAAATACCCTATATGTGTGTTATTATAAAACACATTTGAGATGAATTTTAACTTTATTTACGTCATTGTCATGTAAACTGAATTCTAGTACATAGATACAAATGAGCAGATTGCAACTTTGTGGCAAGCCTCTATCTGTGATGAAGTTCTGACACTTCCAAGATAATCTTGGTGTGGCAGGAAATTCTTGCTATGGCATAGAATGTCTTCCTTGCTGAGAGGGTGTGGAGAACCTCCTGCAATAAACAATGAGAATGCATGATATAACAGAAATTATGGATCATGAAAGAGATTTTATTAATAGCAGGACACTTCGAGGGGGAAACCTCCTTTGAGCAAGCTCAATACAAAATAACTCTTCAATGCTTTCATTAGCCTCAACAAATACTTATATACTAAGTCTAATCTAAACAACTATTACTCCCCATGAATGTGGGATAATGCAACAGATTAACTGGATGACTTAACAACTATTACTTACTCTCCATGAATGTGGGATAATACAACATACTAATGGGACTACTTACAAAGCATATGCATCCGACAAAATATACTAAAAAAATAAAGAGTGGGGTTGACACGGGTTCTTAACATCCCCTCCCTCTTAGAAAAAGCTTTGTCCTCAAATCTTTAGATGTGGAAACTGCTGCTGAATCTGAAGGAGCGATTTCCATGTATAATCCTTGGGTTGCATGTCATGCCACTGAATTAATACCTTTGTTATGGACCAAGAACGAAGATGATGAGTGCACTTATTGAGGATGGCCTCGGGTTCCAAAATGATGGATCCTTTTGTATCTAGCTCTGGTATAAAAAATTGTGCTCTGATGTTGGTTCCAATCAATTTCTTGAGACAAGAGACATGAAAGACTGGGTGAATGTGAGAAGAAGGAGGAAGTTCCAATTTATAAGCAACAAACCCAATCTTCTGAAGAAATTTATATGGCCCATAGAAATTTGGAGCCAACTTCTAATTCCCTTTGAGTTTCAGGGAGGATTTCTTGTAAGGCTGCAGATGAAGAAAAACCATATCATTGACTTGAAAGGTGCGCTCAGAACGGTGTTGATCGTCTTGCTGCTTCATGCGATTTCTTTCCATGTGAAGATTCTCTTGCAGAATGTGGAGAATCTGATCATGGTTTCGAAGAACCATGTCAACTGCCTGAACTGGTGAACTATGGGGGGTGTATGGAACGAGCAATGGGGGTGGCTTCCCACAAACAACTTCATATGGAGTCATTTTAGATGCAGTATGGTAGGAATTATTGTACCACCATTCAACGAGAGGGAGCCACTTTTCCCATTGATGTTGTTGTTCAGAGGTGAAGCAACAAAGATAAGTTTCCAATCATTTTTTAGTGACTTCAGTTTGACCATATGTTTGTGGGTGATATCCTAAACTCATTTCTAGTTTGGTTCCCATGAGGCGAAAGAGTTCGGTCCAAAAATGAATTTTGAAAGTTGCGTCACGGTATGAGACAATGGAAGAAGGGATGCCATGAAGATGGAATATCTGGTCCATGAAAATTTATGCAACTAAGGAGGCAGTATATGGATGGCTGAGAGCACAAAATTGACTATATTTGGAGAGTCGATCAACCACAACCAAGTTTATGGTCTTCCCTCCATATTTAGGGAGCCCTTTGATGAAATATTTCGAAATATATGTCCAAATCCTTGTAGGGATGCGAAAGGGTTCGAGCAAGCTAGGGAGGAGTGTAGTTTCACCCTTGTGGCAATGGTAGGTATCACATTCAACAACCATCTATTGAATTTCTTATTTCATCCCCTTCCAAAAGAAGTTACATCATGCCCTCTCATACGTTTTGAGGAACCCAGAGTGCCCTGCCACTGGAGAAGCAAGAAGTTCATAGAAGACAACCTGGTGAAGATCTCTGCTCTGTGGAAGCACCAGGAAACCCTTGTATCTCAGAGAAGAACCACCTCGACCGTTGAATGATTTGAGATAAGGAAGAGTCATTGAAATAGCCTTGCTGAATAGATTGTAACCAATTTGGAACATGCATATAAATAGCCGAAAGATAAGCATGGTCATCAAATGTGTGGGAAAGAGAATCTGCCACAAGATTGTCCTTACCCTTCTTGTAAGTGATCTCACAGTCATAACCCATGAGATTTCTAACCCATTTTTTGTTGTGTTGGGGATGAGACTCATTGTTCCAGGAAATATTTCAGACTTTGGTGATCAGTCTTGATGAAGAAATTATTCCCTAATAGGTATGGATGCCACTTCTGTACGACATGCAAAATAGCCATCATTTCCTTCTCATATGTAGAGGCGGCTAAATTCTTACCATATAGGGATTTTCTGGTGAACGCAATGGGATGTTTTCCTTGGAGGAGGACAACACCAATTCCATTGTCGCAAGCATCACTCTCAATAGTGAAGGGCTTGGAAAAATTAGGCATAGCTAGAACAGGTGTGGTACACATAACTTGTTTCAGTTTCTCAAATGCACACTCAGTAGTAGTTGTCCATGCAAAAGAATCATTTTTCAGTAGAGCTATTAACATAGCTGTAATCTTCCCATAACCCTTGAAAAACTTGTAGTAGTAGCTAGTAAGTCCCAAAAATCCATGAAGGCTCTTCAAGGTCTAAGGATGTGGTCAATTTTTCATGGCATCTATTTTGGCAGGATCGACATGAACCCCTTGTGCTAAAACAATGTGATCGAGATACTCTACTTCCTTCTTCCCAAAAACACATTTAGATTGCTTGGCACAGAGATGATGATCACAGAAAAGTTGCAGTACTAGATCCAGATGTTGGATATGCTCAACCTAGGTTTTACTATAGATGAGGATATCATCAAAGAAGACCAGAATGAAGTTTCGCAAGTGGGGCTGAAATATTTTATTCATCAATGCCATGAACATGGAAGGAGCTTTTGTGAGGCCGAATGGAATGACCAAAAATTCATAATGGCCATCATGTGCATGAAAAGCCGTTTTAGGGATATCATCCACATGGCCCTGAATTTGGTGATACCCAGAACGAAGATCCAACTTGGAGAAAAAATGAGCACCATGGAGCTCATCCAGAAGCTCATCAACAACGGGAATTGGAAACTTATCCTTGATTGTGATGTGATTAAGTGCTCGAAAGTCGATGCAAAGGTGCCATGGCCCATATTTTTTCTGAACTAGAAGGACCGGTGAAGAGAAGGAACTAGTGCTAGGGAAAATAACACCTTGCTTCAGTAATTCATGAACAAGCATCTCAATTTCTGTCTTGTGGTGAAATGGGTAGCGATAGGGCTTGATGTTGGGAGGGATGCTTCCAGGAAGGAGTGAAATACGATGGTCCTTGGGTTGGGAAGGTGGAAATCCCACTGGCTTAGCAAACACACATGCATATCGATCCATAATTTGTTGGAGATACAATGGAGTAGTTGAGACTGCTAAAGGTTTCATCTGAATGAAATGGAGCTGAGCAATGACACCATGTGAACTTTTCTTAAGAATATTTTCCATTCAATGCGAACTGATGAGGCTGATAGACCTTGTTTGTAATCCCCACAATGTGTGTTTACTACCATTGATTGAAAACTGCATCCAAAGTTCAGCAAAATCCCATAAAATGGGTCCAAGTGTGCGTAACCATTGAGCGCCCAAAACCACATCACATCTTCCTAAGGGCAAGGAAAACATGTCAGAGCGCAAGTTATAATCCCCCATAGATATGCGCACATTATGACACCTCCATTTGCAAGGTAAGGTGCCCCCATTGGCAATAATGACTTCAAAGATGGAGCAAGGATGGACAAAAAAATCCTCCTGTTTGGCGATCCTCGGGTCAATGAAGTTGTGAGTGCTACCAAAATCAATGAGTATTGTAATAGGGATTTTTTTGAAAAACCCTCTGACCTGCATGGTTTGTGGGGTGGTGACTCCGGCTATGGCATGGAGAGATATCTCTGGTTGGTCATCTGGAGAAGGAAGTTGTTGAATGTCACCATCATCATCTACTAGATCCTGAGCATCATAACAAATTTCAGGTGCAGGTGGAGAATCCACATCCAAGAGATAGAGCTTTTTCTCAACACATTTGTGTCCCCGTGTGAATTTCTCATCACAATTATAACAAATCTTTTTTTCCCGATGTTCCCGCATCTCTTCTTTAGACAAATTCTAGGAGTGGTTCTAGGAGCTGGCGGATTTTGGGTGCTTTGGGGAACCATAGGTCTAAATGGAACAAGAGTGGATTTGGAGCATTGTTGATCCCTAATATTGTCCTCTGCTAGCTCGTCCAACCCTAGGGATTCCATCATTGTGTTGAGGCAGAACATTTTAACCTAAGATCGTATTGCATCCTTCAGACCACTGATAAAACAACTCAGGTAGAATGCATAAGGAAATCCCTCAGTGTGATTGGCTAGTTTCTCAAATTTTGTCTGATACTCCCTCATAGTGCCAGTTTGGCGAAGTTTGGTGAGTGCTCCTATGAAGTCATCAAAATCACTAGGGCCAAATTGCTGCAAAAGGAGTTGGGAAAAATCTGTCCAATTTGTCTCGGCATGAGCCTTGATGTACCAACGGAACCATTGAAGTGCTTCATGTTCCAAATGAAAGGATGCAAGTGGGACTTTATTGACATCAAAAGTGTTATGCAGACTAAAATATTGTTCTACCCTATAAATCCATCCAGTCGGATCATCACCATTGAAGCGAGGAAAATCCAAATTCGGCCCGTGGAAGTTGCTAGACGACGAGAACCCAGTGTCGGCAGAAGACTCAGGCTGGCCACGGTTGTTCATGGGTGAATGTTGAAGATGGAGGCCGAGAAATTTTTGATCTAGATCCTCGAGCTTGGACTTGATGGCAGTAAGTTCATCTTCCATTTGTTTATTTTCACCGGCGCGGGTG
Organism: Pseudotsuga menziesii; assembly: GCA_001517045.1. Taxonomy (NCBI): domain Eukaryota; kingdom Viridiplantae; phylum Streptophyta; class Pinopsida; order Pinales; family Pinaceae; genus Pseudotsuga; species Pseudotsuga menziesii. The sequence continues at coordinate 215,277 of LPNX010918698.1, forward strand.
ACAACCATAAGCAGTTTTTTTTTTCATTCACATAATGGATAGAAAAACAAACAAAATGGAAAGGATATTAGAAAAGGAGATTTTTTATTCAGAAAAAAATTGGGTGGGTAATTGGGGTTTTACGGGATTTTGGACACTTTTTTAGGGACAAGAAGCAAAAAGTGTGAATTTTAGAGGTGCGATGAAGGAATTGCAAAATTTGTTAGAGAGGGACAATGAAGCAGAAATGGAAAATGAACACCGTGGAAAAAATTGAAGGCAATTGGGTGAGAAATAGAGAAGTTATGACAAACCCTAAAAATATACAAATGTGGAATTTCGGCCTTCAGGAAGTGGAATTTGGGATAGGGTCCTCAATGAAGGAATATGTAGAATAGTATTACGGGGGTTACAGTGAAGTTTCAAGGGAAACAGAGCTAAATTACGGAAGAATGGTATGCTTGTTTTTTTTTTTTTTTTTTTTTTTTTTT
>LPNX010918698.1:215830-249820 GCA_001517045.1 Pseudotsuga menziesii
GCGCGTTATCAATTGTAAATAGATATGGAACCCAGGTATATTCGACTTCCTAATGGTTCAAAGGTACTCACTCGGACACCAAGGCTGTCTCAAGATTGAGTATTGGGGCAACACCCCTCACTTCATGGCGTATGTAAAACTGCTAACCGCTTGGCCAAAAAAGATAGATCTTTGGTTTTCCTCACGGATGGGAATCTAATCAATTTGGTGGGGGTTGTTGCCCTTTTCACTTGGCAGGTCCTCTCAATGGCCAGCTACTTCGGGGTTCTTGTGGTACTCCTCACAATGAGTTTTAGGGCTATGCCCAATAACTTCCCATAGTTAGCAGATAGGGTTTATTCCCTGATCCAAATGAATAATACCGTTGCAAGAAGAAGAACAACTATAAGGCTCACAGCGCCAAAAATCACTGCAGAATTTTTTTTCCATAAATTCCATCCAACAAGCCCAAGAAAGTGCTCTAATACCATATGTGGAGAACCTCCTGCAATAAACAATGAGAATGCACGATATAACATAAATTATGGATCACATAAGAGATTTTATTAATCGCATGCCACTTCGAGGGGGGAAACCTCCTTTGAGCAAACTCAATACAAAATAACTCTTCGATGCTTTCATTAGCCTCAACACATACGTATATACTAAGTTTAATCTAAACAACTATTACTCCCCATGAATGTGGGATAATGCAACATATTAAATGGACGACTTAACAACTATTACTTACTCCCCATGAATGTGGGATAATACAACATACTAATGGGATGACTTACAAAGCATACACGTCCGACAAAATATACTAACAAAATAAATAGGGGGGTTGACACAGGTTCTTAATAGAGGGAGTGTTAGATGTACAGCATTGGGATTTATCCTCCATGAGACCTGTTGTGTCAAGTCTAGAACTTATGTTGTATTAAGTTCAGATCCTATCCATGAGACTTGTTGGGTCAAGATCGGAACTTATGTTGTATTAAGTTCACTAACTTATTGTGTTAAGTTAAATATTTTGTGTTGTATCAACATAGGACCTTGATCAAGTCCTATTCGAGAGAGATGATTTTACTAGGATCTTATGGTTAATATTGTGCCCTTATGTTAAGGTCCGAGACTTGTGTTGTATCAAGTCCGAAACTTATGGTGCATTAAGTTCACATGGATTATGTTGTATTAAGTCTCAAGGATATGCTATGTGATGTATGTCTATTCATGGTCAACAAGTTCTATAAGTATCCTTCAAGGATTAGCTACCTCTAGAGTGATTTACTTTATCATGTGACTATATGGCCCGGGGTAATACATATGATTATAGGTTCGAAACAATTCTTATGAGTATGATATGATATAGAACTAATGAAAATACATATGGACCATGCATAGAGAATTAATATGAGCACAGAGATAGAGAGAGAATTTGAATTGTCCTTGTATTCCACCAAGTGAACTCAAATTGATAACACATCAGTTGAGTCTTAGTTATGATAAAAACAAGTTCAGTTAATTAAGGAATCAACTTCTTAATTTATGCAAGTGGTTGTTGAAGATGACACTGATGGAGAAGCACTAGTTACATTCAGTTATGTTCAGTTCTATTTATTTTTTTTCAATTACATTCAATTATGTTCAGTTGTGTTCAGTTTTGTTCAGTTACGTTCAGTTACAATCAGTTCCATCTAGTTACATGGAATTCCATTAAGTTCAGTTCAATTCATTCAATTAACAGCTCAGCTAGAGGAAGTTAAAATCAGTGAATTAGTGGGGGTGCATGGTTGAAGATGAGATAGTGTTAACATCTCACTAAAGCATGGAAATATTCACTACCTTCCTTGTGTGGCCTAATTTGAATTTTTATTAAAGTGTTATGCACTTGGTAAGATCATCACATTGTTCCATTTTATCTCTACTCTTGCGTGCTCTCGAAAAATAAATATGCTATTGTGTTGTAATCATTCTCTGGCGATTATCAATCATACTCTAATATTGTTTGCTGTGGATTTTATCCTCTGAAACAGTGGATGGTTTTCCCAGGGTATATATTGTGATCTATGGTTTGATTTATTTATGTCTTTGGAATATGGATGAGATCTATCTTCTCTTCAATTATGGATTAAAGTTTTAAATTTCAAGTTTCTTAGTATTTGCTCAAACACTAACATGTCTCACCAACTCGAACAACTGACTGAGCATGTTGTTTAACCCGGCGTTAATCTCTCACCACCTAAAATTTTCCCATGGTGGAGAATCACAAACCCTCTACCCCAAAATTTAATATTAGGACAAGTTGACCTAAATCCTACCATCAAACGGACTATTCCTTTGTTTGAACCAGAATCTTGGTTCGGTCAATGATCATCACCTCTTAGAAATAACTTATCTTTGGATTGAGAGGGGATGGTCTACCTCCATTGCCACTAGGTTCACCAACAAATAATTTTGGAGGGAGCAACTCTGAGAATCATTGCTCCAAACTCCATTATGATTCCTCTTCTATCAGTTGTGAAGAGGAACAATGAGGGCCATGCATGGCTATGATAACCAGTAATAACCATAACCAGAATCATCCATGGTTGGATCATGATGTCATGGTAGTTCTTGGTGCCCAACACCCGTTTCCTAAAAAATCTGAAAATTTCCTACCAAAATATCATCTCGATAACAAAGAGCTCGTAGAAGACCACATCAAAAAATTTATGATGGCAGTTTTCCTGTGTAATGTAGATGTTGTGTGTCAATTTCCCTATATTTTCGAGGGTAGGGATTCAACTTAGTATTTTGCACAAGAACCCCAATCCATACATTCATGAGATTAGTTAAAAACTTGGTTTTGGAAAAATTCGGCAACGATAAAACACCCGAGGATTTAGTAATAGAATTATCCACTATGAAAATGGAAAATAAAGAACCCATTAAAGACTTTAATCAGATGTTTTTAACTCTGAAAAAAAAAATTCCAGCTAAATCAATGTCATTCGAAATCCTTGTTATAGATTCCTATGTAACATATCTCCCAACTACCATATCCATGTGGGTGAAAATATTTCACCAATCAATTCTCCATGAATATTTTGATGAAGCTATCCTGGTGGAGAAAGACATGTTGAGTCTAAAGGACAACCCCGATGTCAATATTGATCATCCTACCACCTCTCAGAAGAAACTTGAACCTTCAACAAATCCCACCACTCTAAAGAAGGATCATGGAGCTTTATATTTGGATAGTATCCATAATTTTTTACAAAAAGTATCCAATGAGGTAGTATATCTGAAGAAGAACACAAGCAAAGGAACCTCTAATCAAGGTTATTTCATAATTTTTTACAAAAACCCTAATAAACAACCACATAACCAATAGACACCTCCATCAGAGGGGATGAATGTCAATGACATAGTCTATGTCCTTAAATCCTTATTAGTCATCCCTCAACCCCCTTCTGATAACATCAAAAACAACTTTACCTAAGATGTCGAGAATGATGAGAAGCCACAAGAAGATCAGGATGCTCATACTATAAATCATTTCTTGGAACTTCCCAGGAATTATGAAGACGATGACATTGAAACTATATACATAGTACAACACCCCTATAATACTCATGGGAAAGCACAACAGTATATGGATTCTCCATCTACATCCAACCCTAGTAGGAATCCCTCTACATCTACCAAGGTCAGTGCTCAGAAAGATACACTATCTGTGACTAGGAATATGACCCTATGGAATACCTTAAAATATATATCTATCCAAAATATCTTTCTATGAATTACTTGTCATGTCCCCGTCCCTTAGACCAGCGAAGAGGACGCGACGAACACCAATGCAACCGGGCAAACAGCCCCATGAGCATAGAAAAACATCAATGCTGAAATGATGGCTTAACATGATGCATAACAAGAATGCTAGAATGCATAATCCATCATTCAAGATGCACATTTCAACAACATACAACGGAAGCAACACACATACAATTCCAGCATTTCACATGTTCATTATTATCCATTGACATCAATATATAAATTGCAGAGATGAAGCAACCAGCAGCACTTATCTTTCAATGAAGAACTCGCCCGCAACCAGCTACGTCGCTGCAATGTTCCACCCAACCATAGGCCAGCTTGCTCATCAATCTCTCAGCAATGCTGCCACCCCTGAGCTAGTCATGATTCCTTCAGGATAAGGGTCAATTGCAGGCTTACACATAGCCGAGGGGATACAAAACAGCCAAACCAAACACTGCTGGGTTTAACAGGCCTTCAACAAGTGGCTAAGCCAGCACAATCCGAAGACCAACCACTGCATACCCGCAGCAATCAACCCCTTCACAGCCCTGTGAAGAAAGAAAAACAACCGGTGACAGTCCCAAACAACAGATGAGGCACAGCTCAAGCCCACAAGGCAACTCAGAGTTGTTCTTGGCCCTAACGTGGCCAAAACAACTCAGCAACCACACCCAAACTAGGGTAACGACAGTAGCCCAATTTCACAATAAAAATAGTGGCAACAATCCATAGCCCACAGTGAATAAGAAACAGAACTCCCGGCATAACCATAGGAGACTAGTCCAATGACTGTGGACATCAACAGCCCCAACTCACAGTGCCAACGATGGCAGCTATACGCAGTCCCAAACAACAGGGGAACTTAGACGCATACCACTGCAGAAAATGACTCAATACGAGAGCATAGCAGCCCAAAACATAATTGGAATCCACAGCCAACCAAAAACGTGGGGAAGACAACAGCCTCAAAACAAAATCAGTGAGCAAGGTTCACAAGGGGGAAAATGACCCCAAATAGTCTGTGCGTGAGTGCAACCCGCACCAGAACACAAAACGCCAAGGAGACTTACCCAATTCCACTCTGTGGAAAACATGAATAACCACAGGTAAGCAGCTCTCCTCCTAGCCACGTGAGATCCAACAGATCCTCTGCCTGTGCGTGAGGATGAGCAAGACTCCCGCCCCTCTACGTGAGGAAAAAAAAACCGCGACCTCCACACGTGGATGAACAGACCACGAACCTGCGCGCGAGCAGGAAACCAACCACCATCATGAAGGTTGAATCCCAGCTGTGTAAGCAAACAGACAGCGGCCTCTGCGCGTGGATGAACAGCAGAACGCTCAGCGTGGGGAGGATGAACCGGCAGGGTGAGAATGGAGTCGTGGGTGGTGTGTGGGTGTGGGTAAGGGACTAACAGTCCTGCCACCCCACTCCCAAAGGCAATAACTTCCCTCAACCACTCAGCCATCACTCCTCAACCACCAGCTGAAGCATTAAAGAGGTTGACAAGGTTGGATGAGACAAGAAAAGGTGGCAAACAAACAAAGGTGGCAAAACATGGGTTTTTCCGCCATAACCAAGGTTTGACATCCCCCACCCCTTATCCTTTGGAACCATGCCCTTTTCATTCAACGTTGCGCTGCCGTAGCTGGTTGTGGTTTTAGTTTTATTTGATGTGCGTATTTACATGATGTCAAATTATAATGTGCCATATGGCACGATAAACCATCGGCAACTATCCCCATTACCGAAACACACACACAACCCAATCGATGGTGGGGCTTTTGCCTTGAGCTCCTCACCACGATTGATTACATTATATACCTCATGCAAACGGGGTCAAAACTGGGGACGTGACATTACTGAAAATCCCTCATGTCATAAATAAAGTTGAATATAGTTTGGCTTTGAAGAAAGGTAAAACTATTAAAAATAATAATTTAGAAACCCCTCTTCAGGAAAGCACTTAACAGTCCCTTGTTCCATCTTCCACTGGGAAGGAAGTACAAACACATCCATTTTTTGTCATTTGAAATATTTAACAGGAATGTATGTTAATGGAAATTATCATCGAATGTGTACAAAGGTTTTTTCCCTAGTCTGAATAACTCAAATCTAGAACAAAACACCTACATGACAGAACAGAGAATCTTTCCCTAGAATTAACTAGACTACTTGAATTCGCTGCTCTTATAACTTTTTACAGGCTACGAAGATATGATCTTGTTAAGCTTGATCTATGCGGAGATCCTGCAATAGATACAAAAGAAACAAACCAAATGAGAGTAATAATATAATCTTCAATTCTATGTAAATGACCAAGGAAATAAACAATAAACAAAGCTGCAAGAATCAGATACACAGTGTTTATGGGAAAGAAACAATGTTTGCTTTAAAAAATAATGAAGGATAGATCACAACCAATCCTTTCTATTGGTATCTCTTCTCAATGGGGTCTTTCCTCAAGCTTCACCTTGCCTCCTAATCACTCAAGAAAGTGTGATATAATTTGGACAAAGTTTAGATGATATCACACAATTTTCCTCCCATTTCCCATGAGGGGTGAGCCACTATTTAAAGGAATCAAAGGATAGAGTGGGTTGAGGATTCCAAGGAGGATGTGGAGGGTTCATCCCTATGATGGGGGAATTTGATTTCCCCTGTCTTGATTCTTAGGGATAATATTACATGAAGGAATCTTCAAGAAACCTCTCAAAGCTTCTCTTTTTTCCTTCATAAATCAAGCACTGCACTTTTTATGAGGAAGACATTGGGTGCAAGGGGAGAACCTCCTTTTGTAAAATGGCAGCATGCAGTGGAAATGCTTCTTGCCAATGGGAAAGGTGCATTGCTGATGTAGGTACTGCTGCTTGCACAAGGAAAAAGTGCATTGGTGGCTCAAAGTAAGGAATTACTCTTTCTTACTTATTTTTAACTTCAGTATCTGAGTAATTGCAGGAAATCAATGAGATACCTATCTCATAACATGATGGTGAGGATAATTAGGTGTAATAGAATTCCCCCTAAAGCATGATGCTAGAGGGAAAGGAAAGGAAAAATAATTTGTAAGAACAAGTTATAACTTTGAGTAAAATGTCCAAAGGTTATAAATCATCAACAACTAAGGTGATTCTGCAGTACATTTACACTTTGATACATATCCAAATGACTCACAACATGGTTTTCAACCAATACAATGAAGATCCATGTGAGATCTAAACAGTCATGGCTACTGAAATACAACGTAGATCCATGCGAAGAAAACTCAAATTTGGACATATCTACTAGACATACAATGTAGATCTATGACATACAGATGCAAATCTGAGCACAACCATGAACATACAAATGTGGATCCATGCAATGACTCATACAAAACACTACATCCCAACCTGGGGGAAAGCAATGAATTCTCAACAGAAACCCAAGGTCTTCGTCTAGTTGCCAAGAAAGTATGATTATATCCATGTGAATAAATGAATTGAAGTTGAACATGGTATAATCCACTTGATTACCAGTCAATGATGAGAACAGTTAACAAGGGTGGGGGAAATAACCATTAATGATAATTATTCCCAAGATACTCTAGTATATTCCTTCAAATGTGAATGGATGGACTGATGCTGAACACTCGACTAAATATTTTGAACAAATTCCAATGATGAAATCCTATTATTGAAAGCAAGGAAACCTTCCATTGAGGTATGAAAATTTCAAGGTACTAACTTGTTTCTAGGACTAATTTCTGGAAGACGTGCTGAAGTCGATAGGAATAGTCTCGTAGAAGGAGGGCCATGATGAATCCCACATCAACGACATGAAACTTGGAACAATTTTATGGAGTTTGAGTGTAAAGTAACCATAAGAATGACTCAAAGGTAACTAACACAAAATAGAGGTTGGTTTTGACTGCAGAGGGTAACTCTCAATATACAAATTTCCTTTGAACATTGGGTGACATGACCAAAGAATCGGAAGCATTGAATTGATGAGGCTGATACCAGGTCATAATGTGATGTTGGACGATGCATTATTTGATAATACTCAAAGGAGTAACATGACTCATAAAAGTGGATCGACTCGGAGACAACCTAAATACCCAACTGTTTGAATGAAATGTAGACAGGTGCCATGTTCAAAGGTGACTATAAAGTTGTCATCAATACAAATGAATAATAGTTTCCTTCCCTTAATTTCCCCATCATGATTGATGAGTGTCTCTCTACTTTTTACCGATTTAAAAGAGGGTAACAAACACTTGTTATAACTTACCATTGGATAAGTCCATTCTCATATGTTTTATGAACCTGAGAAAGGATGGGTTCATTCCCAAAAAGGGTCTTTCAATTTTTATTTTAACAACTCTAATGAAATGAAACTTGACGGAATTCATGTTTAGAGAGTCTAAACTGGACAAAAGAAGACTCTGAAAATGTCTTTTTTCACAAATTTAAGTCTCCGAGGCCTGAAAAAAGTATAAAATAATACCATGGAGAACTCTTGTAGTCAAAGACTAGAGTGTACCTTTTTCATAAATAGTCAATCTGAACTGAAAAAGGGGCAAAATACTGTCAAAAAGACGACATTTCGAGTACTTTACGAGCCTTAAAGAGACAAGTTCACTCGACAATCTTTTCATATTTTGATAGTCAGAAAAGAGCTTAAAGAGGACTGCATTGGGGTTTCTTTTTCGTAAATAGTTTTAATGATCCTGAAAAAAGAAACAAAAATAGACTTGAAAACTTGGTTCTAAGGTTTAACGAGCACGACTATAGTTTCAAAAATTCTCTTGGAAGCTTTTTTTATTTGACCGAAAATGAAAAAGACGTAAAGAAAAGTCGTCCATACCCAAAAAAATCACTCCACATGTCCTGCAATTCTTAAAAAGATTCCTGGACACCAATTTGATAAAAAACTACACAAAATAGGACCATATTGTGGGTAAAAATAATAAATTTATTTAAATAAAAACCCAAAAAGGTAAATAAAAGGAGTAAAGAGTGAAAAATATTTACCATTTGCATTTTTACCCATCCTTGGTGAGAAAAATCCCTTTTGGAGACCAAATTTGGAGTGCAATTTCTGAGAGCTACAAGCAATCATTTGACAAATTGTCTGGACCAAGTAATTCTTATCCTCTTAACCTTCAATTTCATGGTTTCCATTTTTGTTTTAAGGTCATTTTTGGAATTTTCAGGGTCTTTTTCTAGAGGGAAAATACACCTCATTGGCACCGTGATTTCCTCTTGCGGGAAAGGTGGTGATGCTCAACACCACACATTTCCTCAAATTGAAATGTGGTGCCACCGCTTTGTCCAAAAGGACAAAGTGCGGTGATGCAAACCATCCTAAAAAACTGAAAAATGGGGCCAAACAAATAATTTTAAAGGTTTTCAATTGATGACATATGGTTTCTAATACCTCCATTTGAATGTTTTACAGGGTGATATCTGTGGAGAAAATGACCATGGCATGGTAAGTGCAATTTGGGAGTGTGCACTTCTGAATTTTTTCTAGGTGCCCAGCATGAGGGACCAAATCCGACTACTAGAATATATCATCAGGATGTGGAATCCTGAGTAGTAGTACTTCAAGGTGGGGGCTCATATACTCATAATGGAGGTAGAAGATATTTATTTCCTTACAGGGATTTCTCGGAGGGGAGAACCCATATCAGTAGTTGGTCCATGAGGCGGGGATATGACTACCCAAGGACTTATTGATCAATACTATTTTTCGGGCACTCAAATGAGTGGGAAGAAAATCCCTATCAAATATGTAATGGATCTACCTTTGAGGATGGTTCTCTTTACCATGTAGTGAGTATTAGGGACCATGGGGCACACTGGGATTCTAGGGCCCATATGTTGTATTCCCTGGAAACAATGGCACCTACCATGTTTGACTAGGCAGAATCCTTTTTGGTGGTTTTCAAGGAGAAAATTACCAAATTTCGTCGAGGTGAGTTGAAGCAATTTGGGTATGGGACCATTCTAGTATCCTTAGTTTTAGAAAGAGTCCCACTATTTAGGCCTCAAGTGGCCTTCCATGAACTCAGGGAACGAGATCCACGTATGCTACGGTGGGTCGAGGTGATGGCCCGCCATGTTGGTGGGGAACCTAGAGTCAAGTATCAGGCATCGTTCTTACACTAGTTAGATGACCATCTTCTGATGATTGAGGACTATGCCTATGCGGGAACTTTCTTTAATGGTGGTCCAGTTTTATATCTTCCAGAGGGAGAGAAATGGGGTAATATCAGTAAGAAATACACCAAAATACATATTTTTATGTTTTTTTATGATTTTATAGTTTTTATGTGTGGTACTAAGATAGGTTTTCCTACTATGTTGATGTTGGGATAACTAGGCCAAGAGGGTCTTCACCTATTCATAGGAGAGCGACGGATAGATTCGTATGCTAGGAGGCTAATGATGAGATGCAGTAGTTCGAGGAGAAACTCCAGAGGATTACACTAGACATCCCCTACATATCAGTAGATGATCTCCCAAGGAGGTATCAGTGACACACAACTAGTGTTTCATGACGTTTTGGTCACTTGCTACGTAGAGTGGCAAGAGTGATCATGTACTATCGTGAGCATCACTTGGGTTTAGCAAGAGATGTAAAATGAAATCTATCAGCTTCAATTTTTTGTTATCCTATTGTACTGAAAGCTAGCATGCTTTAGGTCTCGGGACCACATTTTTGTACCAAAACTTTATATAATATATATATATATATATATATATATATATATATATATACTTCTTTTTTCGGCCTATGGAAATTTTGTAATGGAATGTAATTTAAATGGATCTTATCTCTTACACTGTTTATTTACAATTTCTAATGTTATTTTCACACATCAAAATGTCGAGAATGGGAAATATGCCAATCCAACATTTAATTAGCAAGTGAATCGACAATTGATTTAGAAGATCTTGGAACATCTTGATAGGTAATAGACTCAAATGAACGTTCAAGGAGGTGTACTCTTTGAAAGATACGAAGGAGTACAAGGTTGCGGATGGAATAGACGTGGTTCAATTGGGAAATCACTAAATGAGAGTCTAAAAAGACAACCATGTGATCAACATAACAAGAGGAAGCTTCGGTCAACAACCCTATCACTGCATGATATTCGGCGATATTCTTGGTACTGGGACTTAGGAAAACTCCCCCTGAACTAACTAAGTTGTGGGATTGGAAATAGAGTACCTAGGCTATTGAAGAAATATTCAGGGTATGGCGGCTGGCGTCATCTACAAAACAATAGTAATGAGTCATCTGCAAAGTAAAAACATAACATGAAATAAGCAGTGACAAACAAGATTCCAAACCACACCAAAATAATCAAACCACATTGAGATTCAAATATACACAAATGTACAAGGTACTGATTCAAAATTTCTTAGGCATAGTACATTTTCAGGTAAATCCCATTGTGAGGCTTCCTAAAAGGTATTCCATCGTAATCCACTAGCTCATAAGCCCCTTTCTCTAAGAGACTTACCATATAGTGACCGTACCACATCGATTCCCATTTCCCCTTCCCTAATTTCTCATGTTTCTTATCACATGTCAGAACAAGATATCCTTCGTTAAAGACACGAGGTTCAACTAACTTATCATATTGAGCCTTGATACATTTTTTATGCAAATCGTTGGCCAAAGTAGCATCTAGTTGTGTTTCATCAAGGTTTGTGAGATGAAGGAAACGTTTGGCCGAGGTATTAGGCAAAATCTCGACAACTAGTTTCAATGACTCAATTTCACATTCAATAGGTAAAACAACTTCCAATCCATAAAATAATTGAAAAGGTGTGAAACCGATCATTTTTTTTATAAAGGTTTTGTAGGCCCATAGTGCTAAGAATAGAGTTAAGTGCCAGTTTGATTTATTTTCCCCCACCATCCTGCGAATCATAGTTTTTAGAACTTTGTTAATGGCTTTGACTTGGCTATTAGCTTGTGGATAGCACATATTTGAGTTTTCATGATAAAAACCAAACTTAGCACTCATCTCAGTCATTATCTGATTATGGAAAAGAGACATGTGATCAGTAATTATGGCATGAGGAACCCCAAACCTAGCTATGACGTTATTAAAAAGAAAGAGGGAGGTAGTATTTCCATCCTTTGCATATGTAGGCATTTCCTTAGCCCATTTCATAAAATAATCCACATCTACAATGATGTAACCATGCCCCCGAATGAGGTAGGATTACAATGCATAAAACTGATCCCCCATTTGGAAAAAGGACCAACGACAATGATGGGTTAGAATGTAGAAGGGTGGGTGGGATTCATTGGATAAAAGAGTTGACAAGGAGGGAATTTTTTAACCGCTTCATGGAAATCTTTAAAGATCAATGGCTAAAAATATATAGCACAAAGGATTTTCTAGGGTGTAGCCATCCCTGAAAGATGACCACCACATGATCTAGTGGCAATCATTCAATACTTGTTCATCCTCTTCGCGTGTCATCGTTGCAAAATAGAGTCAATACCACATCGATATAATGTATCATTGATGATTAGATAGTATTTTTTGTTGTGTTGGATGTGGCGATGATCATCATGAGATATATTAGGCTGAGATCATTGAGTCTAGAAATATATGATCAAATCTCCATACCAGGGGTCATTCATGCTAATTAGGAACAAAAACACATCGGGGAATGAGTCATTGGGCTCAGTTTCCATCGTAGCATGGGGAAGGTCACACATTAGCTCTATAAAGACTAATGACTTCTTGGAAGTATTTTTAGCAAACTCAAGGTAAAACTCTTGCAAGATAACAATCAAGTACCTGATGGGTTAGGATGTAATACATGGGGTTTAGGTCCATGAGAACAGTAGTGGTGCAAAGTAGAATGTAGTGACAAAAATGTTGCACAACAATGACCGTAGCCAAATACAACTTCTCTACATGTGATTATTGAGTTTCAGAGTCCAAAAGACTCTTACTGAGATAATAAATCACATGCTCTTGATCATTTGTATCTTCCTGCACTAATACCATACCGATGGTAGTAGTGGAGGCAATGATATACAGTAGAACGTATTTAGAGTAATTGGGGGGTGAAACACAAGAGAGTGTGTAATTTCATGTTTCAAACTATTGAAATATTGTTGAGCCAGAGCATCTCAAATTAATGGAGTGTTATTTTTCAACAAACGCATGTATCCATACATATTTTCTGCAAAATTGCACACAAATTGGCACAAAAAGTTTACTTCCATTGCAAACTTTGAAGTTCAGTAATATTGGTTGAAGAGGGTAAGGTCACGATGGAAGTATTTTTCAAAGGATCGATACAGATACCCTCCCAAGAAGAATAAATCCAAGTAGACATCAAATCTCTACACAAAAATCACATTTATGTGAATTGAGATGAATATGATAATGACAACATCTAAGGAAAATGGCCCTAAGATGCCCTAAATGATCCTCTCACCATTGTGAATGGGTAGGTAGGTAATCCAGGTAGGGTTCCATTGTATGCTTGATATCATGGAAGGCATAGGAAATGGTGTTAGGATTATTAATCCTCCCTTGGTCAAATGTCCATTAGATTAATTATTGCCTAACATAGGAACCTTAAATTAATTAAATGAGTCCAGTAGTGCAATTGGGTCCACATGGCCCAATGGGGTCACATGTACTAGTCATTGAAGTGTTGGGGACAATTATAGAGGTTAACTGCCACTTACTACATGTGCATACATCAGTGGGGGCACCTCCTAGACCAATCCCTACATTTTAGGAGCCACTGGGAGTCCCGAGACCAACCTACTTCAGTTAGTTGGAGTTAGCACTAGTTAGCCTCAGTTAGCCTTCGGTTACCTTTAGATGAATCACTATCAGTTAGCTAGCACATGCTTTGCATGGATAATTCATCCATGCATTTGGAGGAGCGCTTTTGTTCACCTAACACACGCAGTTGCACCGATTTAACTAGTTGTTACTGCTTGTTGGAGTTATTGGTCATCAGAGAGTTGATTTGATGGACTCTGATATTGATTGGGAGACTTTGAGTTAGATATTTTAGTTAGATATAGTCTTATCCACTTGGAGGATTCAAATTCATTACTCATGCATTCAAATTCTACATATTTGTAATCTATTGTACACCGGATATGATGATGAATATACTATAAAATTCCTGAGCAATACTTGTCTGTTTCTTGTGTGGTTTGTTTTTCCTAGTTTGTATGGTCCTTCTCCATTCAATTGCTGCAACATAATCAGAACTCTCTTCCTGAAGATCTTAATGGCATTCAAATTCTAACATGGTATTAGAGCATAGGTATCAGGTTCAATTCCCCCAAGCTATGTCGGAGGCGGGGTGTTGTAGTATCGGTACAAACTCCACATGGTATAACCATTGCACCTATGGGAATATAAAACAAGTGGACTAACTGCCACTCTTGGTGATAGGGCCTTATGCTGGGTTTCAAATGTTCATTAACATCTGTGGGTTTTGGTGTAATGACAAACCTTATGTTAACACTTTGTTTTTCAACAATCTATTTGTAAGCCTAACATGAGTTCAATGAGGGTACCATTCCTTTGAAAACCTTGTGTGAGCTCCCTTCAGGTTATCAAAGGTGCAAGGTAAAGAAGAAAGTGGCAGGTGCACTAAAAACATTAACGAGACTCAAGATCAAACGTTGAGGTTGATCGGATGGTGGATCAATGGCTCCAAAACATTTCGCACAAGTGGACATGCTCGACCAAAACCACTTTTCTAGATTGTGAAATGGGTTAAAGGTCAAAAACATTCGACGGTAGAGATGAGATCTGAGTCAGATCTATGGTCTCAGTTAATTTCACGAACCATACTTGTACGAGTAAAGCTGTAATGTCAAATCACGAAAGAGTGGTACCAGTTGCGAAGATCAACGGTCGCGCCAAGAAAGAAAAGAGATCTACGGCCATGTTTTGTTTCACAATGCAAACTAGCAATGTGGAATACTCAGATTTCTCATTGCGAAAAGTAATTGGGCCCACTCAGATATATGCCTGCATGAAAGGGTTGGTCGCGATCGACGGTTGAGAACACGTCATGATCCGAAACTTCCCATGGTATCCAAAGGAGAAAAGTTGGCGACAGCAATAATGGGACGTGGACGGTGGACATGAAATATCCCTCAAATAGGATGGCTGAGAAGACTTCCAGGCTATAGGTTTCACATCCAATGCGAAGATGACAGTGGAGGAGACGTCCATGCTTGTAATCTGCGTCCTTGCAGATTGGTTGATTTCTCTGACGCCATTTGTAGCACATGTACCGATGGAATCATCCCTTTGGAAGAGTCATGCTCCATAAATATAAGTGGATTTTTGTGTGAGTTGGCCAATGGAAGTAAGGAAAGTAACTGGTGAGTCTGCTACTCACACAAGACAAAGACAGCTCAATGCGGGAGACCATTCCGTTTCCTACATCACAAGAGAAAGGAAACGTGGGAGCGTCCACTTCATGGACTGTATAGCATGGATCAATTGTACCAGATATCGTCCATAAATACTTCTCATGGCAAACGGTAAGGCTCCATAGCCGATGAAACAACTTAACTAGATCTCCAGCAAGTAAAGGATCACTTTGCTCACCCCCTCACAAATGCTGATACCAAATACACTCAATAACAGAGTATGCAGGAATGTTGACCAGTCATTGTGAAGGTCAGTCTCGAAGCCTTATATATACTGCTTTCAGAGCAATGGGAGTGAACTAACATGTCTCAAGAACCCGAGTTTCTACTTCTCCACGAATTTGCAAAGGCCCGAAGAGTTTGGCGTTGAAGATCTAGTTTGAGAAGCTTGTCCATCTGGGGGTGTTGATGGTTGATTAGAAGCTTCCATACTCGCCTGTCACCTTGGTATTTCCTGCCAAGAATGACAGCAGCCATCGGGGCCTAGACGTGATACCTATGCCTTTAAAGACGCAAGGCCTGGACACTTACTCCCCACAAGTGTTTTTTCAGTAACCCCTGATAGCATCGCTGCCACCAAAGCCTTTGTGGAAGGGGATAGTCCTTGACTACTCCCTGTATAAGCATTTGTTTGGGTGGGAGGGTCAGGGGTCTAAATCCCACACAACCCTGTTTGTGAAGTCCACTTTACAAGGGTGATGGGGCTGGTGTAGATATGCTACACCTTATTTCCTATGGGAGAGATCACCTCACTGAGGGTGAGAAGTACAAGAATGACAAGCCACCCCACATGTTTGTCTCAACCAGGAGCAATGTGGCCCTTCTTCTAGAGCTCGTGGCTAACAGTGTTACCCGGGGAGGAAGGAGGCGACGGATGTGATTGAACAGGGGAAAGATGCAAACTACCTTGCCAGTGTGTGCCCATGCGGAAAGCTACATTTGAACATGGAGATTACACACACTTCAGGCAGGGGAGGAGGCATCACACTCATAATCCACCATAGCGGACGAGCACGCAAAACTGTTACTCGCACCGAATGCGTCCACTAGCTCCATAATGTTTATTCTTATTTTGTAAAACGTGGCAATAGTCCCACTCTCTGTACGGTTAACGCATGATTGTGACTGGAAACAGTTTCTTAGGTTTGTTTCAGAGAATAGTCTCAACATTAGAATAGTATAAATACACTCCTGATAGAGGGAGATAGGAGTTGGTCAGATTGGGAAACTTTCTAGGGTTGACGCTCTCTATTGTAAATAAGATCTGATGTCTGTGTTATGAATAAAATTGCAGAGGAAGAGTTGTTTCTCATGACAGAGATTCATGTGTCGTTGCTTCTTCCAATATGTATTTTCCTTTACGTGAAATGTGCTTGTTGTTTTCATTCCAGTTTGTTGATAGCTTTCATGTCTGCAACTTAGCATATAACAGTTAGGAATTCATACTTGCTATGCTCCGGCTGTTGTTTCAGACATTTATCAAGTTTTCTTCTAAAGTTGCATGGAATTCATCTAGCATGTGCTCCATGCGATGGGTTGTTCTTTCTCGTCCTCTAACCACCCGCAAAATAGCTCCTGATTGCAATATTGACAGTTACCTTTCCTCTGTTATCAACCCCATGCCTTTCTTTCCCTCATGCAAATGTTCCCTACTCAGGTTTTTGACTCCATTTCCAATGGTCCCTTGCCCTGATAATCCCACCTGCATATCACATTAATACACTTTGTCCCATTCAGGATTCTAGCCTCCTAACCATCCTTGATTGAATATCTTAAGCGGAGGAGAATCCCAAGTCAAACGAGAGATCCCTCTCTGATTGTGGAGGGTCGGAAGTGCAGTCTAAAGTGGTTCTACTATTTCCCGGGAGCGGGCCCTTCCCCTTAACCTTGGGGACTCAAATCCCAGTGCCAACACCTTACATGGTATCAGATCCTTCTCAGGAAGGTTTCATGCTTGTTTCTCCTCATCGAACATTAGAAGCAGTTGGGTTTCCATAGAAGTCCCCTATGAAAATTTGATAGCTCTAGATTCATTCAGAGAATCGGAGAGGGCATGATGGAATATGAAAACATGTTCATGTCTGGAGGAAAATCATGATTCTAACAGTTCATATGTTTTATCGTTATTTGCAGTGAAATTTATAGGTGCTACATAGCTTGAGAGAAGCATTTGCAGTATTCTAGCCAGAGCAATTATGAGTTCTCAAACTCCTGAGACGTGAATCCTCACAACTTCCAATTACCTTGATTGGAGGATTGATATGCAGCTGGCCTTGTGCAAACATGGCCACCATAGGATCATACATGGATGGGAGGTTGAGCCTCATCAGCCAGTTGAGCGGAACAATTTTCTAAACGGTTGTGATGAATCATTTAGGTACTTCTGTACTTATATTTCTGGAGATCTCCTCTTCCATCTGGAAGGATTGATGACTTCCAGAGAATTCTTGGGAGAAGCTTTATAGATTTTTTAACAAACAAGATGAGCTTCAGGGACACATTCTGGAGAATGAGTTCGTATCTTTACATCCCAACAGTTTCTAGACTATTGATCAATTCTTCTCCAAATTAAAGTCTTGAGTACACCAATGTAGACTATGTGGGATAGAGTGGAAGGATGAGAAGAATGTCCTTTATATACTCAGCAAATTAGGCCCTAAGTACTATGTCTATGTCTATGTTTCATTCCAAGCGGGAAAGCTTTCCTGATAGGAAACTACCTTCTCTAGATTCATTCTCCAAGTCCTTAATCAAAGAACAAGACAAATTGATTCGAATGGGAGTCATATAGACTTTCAAAGATCAAGCTCTATTGGTTCCTGACTCTTCCAAAGTGCAAGAAAAGGGGAAATCAAAGAAGAAGGATCCAAAGGAAGCTGATTCAAAGTCTAAATCAAATCAGCAATCTTCCGAAGGGGCCTCTGTCTCAAAAAGAAGAAATTTGAAAAGAAATTATGTTCGTATTGTGAAAAGGGATACCATCTTGAAGAACATTGTATGAGGAAGCAACTTTATGAGATGTCCACTCTTCTCAAGCAGCAAAACGTTGCACCTACAAGACAAAAGAAGCTTGATGAAGAAGCACTGATAAAATATGTCGAAAGGTGTCATGCTTTGAAAGAAACTATATCTCCATCCTCAACATACATTATAGATTATGGATCCTCCAACCACATGGTTTTCTCCAAAGAATCCTTCTCTACTGTTTCACTATCAAAGGGGCATAATATTCACATGGGAAATGATTCCCAAATTTCAGCAGAAGGAAGGGGCTCATTCAGAGTGAAGCATGGTGAGTTCAAGAATGTCTTATATGTGCCCTCCCTTGCTACCAACCTATTATATTTTTACCATATGACACATACAGGCTCTCCCAAGAGGGTCACATTCGATTCAGACTTAGTTGAGGTTACATAAAAAGGCACTGGAAATATTGTAGCGAAAGGTATTGCAAATCACTCTACCAAAGCTTATGATTTTTCACATTTCTTGCATGTTTCTCCTCCTACAGCTTTGTTGTCTCATGCTAAAAACACCAACAAGATTTGGCATGATATATTTGGCCATCTCAATTTCAAATATCTGAAGCAGCTCCACAATGATAACATGGTTGAAGGTGTTCCCTCCATGCAAACTTCTGATGGAGTATGTGTTGGGTGCTTGGTAGGTAAGCATCCAAAAAAGAAGTATGATGTTGGGAAGGCTCATAGAGTTGTCTCTACACTTGATTTGATACACAGTGATGTAGCTAGACCTATGCCGATAAACTCAATTAATGGTTGCAGGTATTTTCTGATCTTTATTGATGATTGTTCTAGGTACTGCTGGATCTACTTCATGAAGCTAAAATCAGAAGTTTTTAAGACTTTTAAAAGTTTTAAAGCTATGGTTGAGAACATATTCAATAATAAGATCCAGTCAATAAGATCCAATGGAAGAGGAGAATATGTCAAAAGATATTTCCAGAATTTCTGTGAATTAGAGGGGATTCGAATGGAACACTCAGTTCCATACACACCATAACAAAATGGTGTGGCTGAGAGGAAGAACATATCATTGAAAGAGATGGCAACATGCCTTCTCCATGGCAAGCATCTACCTCCTTCTCTTTGGGATGAAGCAATAAACTATGCTTCGTATTTGCAGAATAGGGTGCCCCACAAGTCAATGGTTGGGGTGACTCCATTCGAAGCACTACATGGGTATAAGCCCAATGTATCTCATTTGAGATTTTTTGGTTCCAAAGCTTGGGACAGGATACCACTTGACATGAGAAAGGCCTTCTAAGCCCAAAGTAGTGAATGCATTCTGTTGGGATATGCAGATGATGCAAAATCTTACAAACTGATGGAGGTTTCTACCAGAAGATGCTTCATTGAAGGAAGTCTCCAGTTTGAAAAAGATCAACTGCATGATACTCCTCCAGAAGTACAGGAAGATATAACCATTTCTCCTCTTATTTTTTATGATGATGATGATGTGCTGCAGGTTTCAGATTCAGATGAAGAAGATCACATACAACATGATCATGTTATTGAGACTGAATCTCAAGATATTATAGATCCAGATCTAGTACCCATTCCAAATCAGAAGCCTAAACCCATGTGGGATCAAAAGATTCTTAATGCAGCTGGAAGTGGTGCTCAAGTTCCATAAGACAATAGAA
This sequence comes from Pseudotsuga menziesii, assembly GCA_001517045.1. Lineage (NCBI taxonomy): Eukaryota > Viridiplantae > Streptophyta > Pinopsida > Pinales > Pinaceae > Pseudotsuga > Pseudotsuga menziesii. The sequence goes on from LPNX010918698.1 coordinate 235,720, forward strand.
GAACTAGGTCACAGTATCAGAATGAGCATGTTGCACTATCTCTCACAGAATGGTGCAGCAAAATTCTAGGTCGATGCTACTTAATGATGGTGAATGATCAGCTACATGGCCGATAGAAGCATAGATTTGATCATTCCCTACCTTCAATGTCCACTAGAACCAAACAAAGTCATATGTTTAGAAGTACATTGAGAGGTCCACTAATGGACCATGCTGTTGCATAGAGATGCAATTTTTTGTAGCAGTTTTTTTGCTCAAGTTATTTTTCTAAGGAGAAAGCTTCTTTCTTCTAAATATAGCTTGCATATTGCTATTTTCCTTCTTACTTTTTAGCGGGGGGGGGGGGGGGGGGNTTCTAGATTGTACTTTGGTGACTTATGGTCTTGTTAACAGGGGCCCATAGTTGTCCAAGTTAGGATTCAAGGGGGGTGTTAGGATTATTAACCCTCCCTTGGTCAAATGTCTATTAGATTAATTATTTCCTAACTTAGGAACCTTAAATTAATTAAATGAGTCCACTAGTGCATTTAGGTCCACATGTACCATTCATTGAAGTATGGGGGACAATGATAGAGGTTAAATACCACTTACTACATGTGCATGCATTAGTGGGGGCGCCTCCTAGACCAATCCCTACATTTTAGGAGACTGGGAGTCCCGGCACCAACCTACTTCAGTTAGTTGGAGTTAGCACTAGTTAGCCTCAGTTAGCCTTCAGTTACCTTCAAATGACTCACTATCACTTAACTAGTGCATGCTTTGCATGGATAATGCATGCATGCATGTGGAGGAGTTCTTTTGTTCACCTACCACACTCAATTGCACTGCATTAACTAGTTGTTACTGCTTGTTGGAGTTATTTATCATCGGAGAGTTGATTTGATGGACTCCGATATTGATTGCGAGACCTTGAGTTAGAGATTCGGTTAGATACAGTCCTATCCACTTGGAGGATTCAAATTCATTACTCATGCATTCAAATTCTACTTGTTTGTAATCTATTATACACCGCATATGATGATGAATATAGTGTAAATTCCTAAGCAATACTTGTCAGTTTCCTGTGTGGTTTGTTTCTCTTAGTTTGTATGTTCATTCTCCATTCAAATGCTGCAACATAATCAGAACTCTCTGCTTGAATATCTTAATGGAATTCAAATTCTAACATGGTATCAAAGCATAGGTCTCAGGTTCAATTCCCCCGAGCTACGCCGAAGGCATTGTGTTGGATTATTGGTACAACCTCCACATGGTATAACCGTCGCACCTGTGGGAATATAAAACAAGTGGACTAACTGCCACTCTTGGTGATAGGTCCTTGTGTTTGGTTTCAAATGTTTATCAACATCTACAGGTTTTGGTGTAATGAAAACCTTACACATGGCTCGTTGGAATGTAGCTCCGACATTTTTCAAGCCAAAAGGAAATTTACGAAAGGTGAAGGTTCCCCATCGGAAAATTAATGTCTTCTTATGTTGATCAACAATTAGTCTCTCGATATGATTATAGCCAAAAAAATCCATCCCTAAAAGAGAAATGACACTTTCGGCACATTTGTTGATCATCTTATCGATGTAGGGAGTATTGTAATTGTCTTTTGGAAAAGCCTTATTAAATACCTAAAATAGATACAAAACCTTATAGTTCCTAGTTTCTTAGCGACAATAAAAATATTAGATACCCATTCTATCACTACAACTTTCCTAGGGTGGAATTGATGGAGCTTTGTCCTAACATGATTTGCAGCTGGGTAAGTCTTGATCTCATGGACAATGATCGATGGATCAATCCCAAGAATTTCCTAAAAAATCCAGGCAAAAAAATCTCGAAATTCTTTGAAAATAGCTTGATAAATTTTAATTTATGTTGATGAACAATCCTGGCCTACATGAACATGTTGAACAGTTCTGATTTTCACTGATATGTCGATGGGAATGGTCTAAGTAATGTTACACATATTCCCTTCAGAATCAACACCTTTCAATAGTACATGTGATGGAGAATGTTTGATAATATCAAAACTAATGAGAGAAACAAAATCATATTCTACCAAATTGGCATTAGGAAGGAAAGAGGATATGTGATGATGATATTCCCATAAATATTCTTTCAAACTCATAATCTCCATAATGGACTCACGGAAGAGAAAGTATGTAAGAGATAGTCAAGAGTAGGGAGAGGGGAATCTATCCAATAAGGAAGATGGTAAGGATATGATGCTAACAAATGATGGTCATCAATGTATACATCAAAAGTAGATTGAATGGCATGATATAGGGCTTCGGGAGAACTCATAGAAGGTATTCCAGCAATTTGTTTTCCTTTCGACATGTCACTGGAAATGGAGGATATCGTGTTCACCATAGAAATTTAAGCGCTAGAAGGGGAAGAAGTAGAGGGAAAGTCTCCCATAAAGGTCGATTCTTTCAAAAGTCAGACTCTTACATTCTGATATGGAGGGGGTGATTTCCCCAACAAAGAAACTTTATTTGCTGCAGTGGAAGTGATATCTAGGGAGAAATAATCAAGCCAATCGATAGTCACAATATTCATTGGTGAGGAAACTAGAAAACGAAAAACACCGATAAGGAGATGACCATCATGGAATAAAACCAATTTCTTCCTAACAAAAGGTTGTAATCTACGAAGCTTTGACCACTTATACCTGAATAGAATGGCCGTTCCCCTGAGTTCAATAGATAAATCCGGTAACAAGGCATAGGGTTGGAAACCTTGTCCATCAAAATATTTCAACGTAGTTGGTGAATGATTAACCTCAGGAGAAACAATGGCTCTCCAACAAGACATAGATAACACTGAGGTGGAGGCTCCTTTGTCCCGTATGGTAAAATGAATCTTCCTACTAGTCACCTTGGTTGTGATTTAAAATGTAAGGTCATGAGATAGTCTCAGTTGAAAATTCTCCACATTAAAGGTAATCGTATTAGAATTCTTCGGATCTAGAGCCCTTAGAGCCGACAACAAGTTTTTACATTGTGTAGAGAAAGTTTGGATTATTTCCAGAGTGGGCATGGCACAAGGTTCCTGAGCCAAATATTCGATGATATTATAGAATTGGGAAACTCAAGCACTAGGATTAAATACTAATTTTTGGATTGTACTCTTAGGAGGACGTAAAATTGCATCATGGATAGTTTTATGGTAAGAAGGCTTGTAGAAGGAGGCAGAGAAGAAATATTAGTAGAAGGAGTCTTCTTGGAAGAATTACCCTCATCCTTTTTCCCTGGAGGTTTATCATATGTATGAGTTCGCGTACTTAGTTCAACTGTTTCGGTGGACATCATATTAATTTCTTCCATGGAGGAAGAAACACCATGCAAAGATGTATGATCTATACATTGTAGTTGATATTGGAAAGGGTTAGTTAAGACTGTCGTTGTAAGATTATTTTTCAAGAATTTGTTAATCTCTTCACATCTAGGACATTGTTTAGTGAAGTGATCATCCCCACACAAAATGAAGGGATACTTAGCTTTCCTTTTTGGTTTTGACTCATTCTTTGGAGCCATAGTATTTGGACTCTCCTGCTGGTTTCCAGATTTTTCGGACTTTCCTTTACCTTTATTTTTATTATCGGGTGACTACGAGGATTGTACTGCATTCACTTTGGGAGAAACAATAGGATTTAGGATGTGGCAGGAGAAGAACTCTATTTCTTGGTAGGTTTTTCTGTGGATGGGGGTTGGATTGTACCTACAAAACCATCCATAGGAGTTTCAACCGCTGGCTTAGTAGGATCAGTGTTGGGATGAGGAGCATGAGGGATCAAATCATACAATGTTTCAGATAGGGAATAAACCAATTCCAACTATTGTGTATGACTAATCACTTATTCCTCAGTAATAGAACCTCCCATTGCCACATCTATGGAAATAGGGGGAAACAATGACTTTGTGAACCAGTCAGCTAGCAATTGATATGGAATAGGATCCTTGATCAACCTTTGACATCTCCCCCATTTGTGAATGTGATCTGATATGTGGGTGGAGGTAGTTTTTTGAAGGGAAGTCAAGAGATCTATGGAAAACTTATAACGGATCGATAGATGGAAATGGGTAAGAAATGTTGTTTCTAACGAATTGAAATCCACAAACGAATATTGTGGAAGTTGGATGTACCAGTTAGCGGCCTTATCGGTCAAATTTCTTTGGAAAATCCGCAAATAGATAGAATCATCCATCAAAGATTTCGAGGAAAACCATAGATGGAATATCATAAAATGGTTTTTTGGATCTCCGCCTTGTTTTCCATCAAACTTCAGAATAGTTGGCCAAAAAGGTCATGTAGGATCAGATCATTGATTAATTTAGATATGTATAGCAAATCCAATGTTGCCAAAAAAGGGAGTTGTCTATTGGGTTGCAGGTAATTATAGTATTGATAAGGCATGGCCACCCCTGTAGGACCATAGGCTGGTTGATGTTAACCATAGTAAGCCACAAATTGTTGGTAATTGGGATTGTTTTTCCCTACAAATGGTTGACCAGGGTTAGGCCCGGCTTGGGGTCCATAAGCAGTTTGTGTTCATTGGTTGGTAACACCTCCTAGATAAGGCACATATAAAGGATTAGTATATTGCGCCCCACTATAGTGTGAATTAACAACATTGGGTTGCTGTGGTTGAACCCAATCGATTGCAGGTAGTTGTGAAATAGGACCTGTTATCAAGAATATAGCACCTTCTGCAAACAGAAGCTATTCCTCTAGTCTAAATGGTTCAGATCCAAAACAAATGAGTAGCAACTAGGTTGAATACTTTCCCTGGAAACTGTAGATGCCTGGAATAAAAACTCTAATGGAAGACCTGCAAACCTGCAAAAGCACATCAAACATACACCAACATCAAAGATACCAGAAAACTATCCATAAATCCATGTCAGTGACTAAGTAATCTGATAATACATATGTGAGATTATAACACAACAGATATATGGGAAGGAAATCAACTTTTTATTATAAGATGAATGAAAGAGCTTACAACCATTTTTCCTTAGTGTTGATGCACTCCTTCACAAGACCAACATATCATCCCTGATAGATCCAACTTGCTCCTCTATGCTCTCTCATGGATTAGGCCAGGATGTTAATTCAGCAGCATAACTTTAATCCTTTATTCTCCTCTCAACCATGGAGTATGAGCTTGGATTTATAGGGCTCAAAGGGATAGGAATGGTTTAGAAATAGGTGGGTGAGGTGTCCATGAGATCCCCAAAGCATGGATCTCGAGCTTAACTGACCTAGGTGAGTAGGGATAAGGCTAGACACAAGGCTTTTGTTCTAGAACCTTCGTGAAACCTCCCTTTTTCACTTTTTACCAATGACACCACTTATACTGCCTTATGAAAGAGCAGTGCAAGGTGAGAACCATGCCAAAGACAAAGGTTAAAGGTGGTGGCACCGCTTGGTTTCCACATAACTTGGGCAGTGCTACATAAGGTACCACTTATATGCTTAAGAGTAAGAGTGGTGTTGGAGTTTTGTATGTTAGGATCAACATCTAGAGATTTTTTTCCCTTCAAGTTTGGGATTTGAGGGAAAATAAAGGTGTTAGAGATATTATCATGACATGCTGGTGACAGGATTTTGGTGTAACAGAATGCCCCCCAAAGCATGAGGCTAGAGGGATATGATAGGCAAGATCTTTGATAGAGAAAGTTATCACTTCGAGGTAAGAGCCATATTGATCAAAGAGTATCATCGAGTAGGCATATACAATACATCAATACTTTGACTCATGAGTAAATGTAACCTCATCATGGCTACAGAAAAATATAAGGCAAATCCATGAGAGGAATAAATAAACCATGGCTGCTAGAATACAACGTAGATCCATGTGATAGAGGACTCAAACTTGGACATAGCTACCAAATATACAATGTATATCTATGTCATACAGATACAAATTTGAGCATAGCCATGATTATACAGATGTGGATCCATGCTGGTACTTCATACAAAATACTCCATCGCAACCTGGGGAGAAAGCTATGAGTGCTTAACCAATACCCAGGGTCTTCGTCTCGTCTTCCACAAAGTACGATTCTAACCATGTGATTACAATGTTCTGAAGTTGAACATGGTAGAAAACACTTGATTACTGGCCAATGATGTGAACCGTTAACAAGTGTGAGGGAGATCACCATTAATGGAAATGATTCCCAAGGTACCCTAGTACAATATACTAAGTGTTAATAGATGTTTTGATGTTGAACACCTAGCAGAGACTTCCAATCAAAGGTCAATGATGTGAACCTTTGTCAAGAGAGAGAGAATCTGTCATTGAGACATACATATCTCAAGGTACTAAACTTGTTTCTAAGACTATTTCCTGGATGATGAGCTGATGTCGAAAGAAATAGTCTCGTCGAAGGAGGGCCATGATGAATCCCACATTGACAACACAAAACATAGAACAAAGTTCTGGAATGTTGTAGATAATGTAACCATGGGACTGACTCAAAGGTATTGAAACAAAGGTTGTTTTAAGTGCAGAGGTAAACTTCTTTCTTCCTTTGAACATCGAGCGACACGACAAAATCCTTGGAACCCTAACTAGACCAGACAGACACACAATACAGCAGTGGACAATGCATTCTTTTGAAAGACTCAGAGTGACATGAATCATGAAAGTGGATCGACTTGTAAGCAAGTTGAATACCCAATTGACTGAATGATTTGCAGACAAGTGCCATGTTCAAAGGTGACAAACAACTACCATTCGATTTTCAAAATGATTCCCTTCCCTTAATTCCCCCATCATGATTTACGAGTGCCTCTTTTCATTTTTAAGAGTTCAAATAGGGTAACAAACACTCATTTAGCTCATCCTTCAGACAAGTCCAAACTCATATGTTTTACAAACCTGAGAAAGGAGGGGTTTGTTCCCAAAAAAGGGTCTCTCAGTGTTTAGTTTAACGAGTCCAATGAAAGCAAACTCGGTATCGTTCATGTTTAGAGAGTCTGAAGGAAGACAAAAGAAGACTCCAAAGGGTCCCTTTTCGTATGATTTAGTCTCTAGGGATTAAAAAAGTATAAAATAATACCAGAGAGAACTCTTCCAGTCATGATTAGCTGGAGTGTTCCTTTTTTGCAAATAGTCTATTCGTACCGAAAAAGAGATAACCTACCATCAGAGAGATGACTCTTCAAATACTTTTATGAGTATGAAGAAGACAAGTACTTGACAATATTTTCATATTTAGGGAGTCCGAAAAGAGATTAAAGGAGACTTCATTAGGTTTCTTTTTCACGATGAGAAGTTTTTACGAGCCTAAAAAGAATTGGAAAATGACTCAAAACTTTGATACTAAGTTCTAAGAGCATGACTAAACTGTCGAAACAAACGCTCGAGGACTTTTTCCGTTTTATGGAAGTACGAAAAAGTCAAAAACAAACTCCCCATAGACTTTATTGTTTCTGCTTTTACTCCTGCAAGACTCAAAACAATCATTAATCTCTCAAAAAATGACTTTAATGCACTATACCAATGGGTTTTAGAATAATAATGATTTTTTAAATATCAACATAACATTAAAAAACCCTAAAAATAGATATAAAAGTCATTTGAATAGTAAAATCAAACCATTTTACTATTTATCATTTGGTGAGAGCATTTTGGAGAAAATTGAGCCAGATATTTAGTCAGTGATTCCGGGAGATTCTACTGTTTGATTTGAGCGCCGTCAGAGCCAGGTAAATGATTAAACCCTAGCCTTTCCATTTTATGCATTCATTTTTTTATTTTGGGGAGTTTTTGGGAATTTTTAGGGAATCCCTAAATCGAAAACACGGGCACCGCTCCTGCCCCTTATGGGATAGGTGGTGCACTGTAAGAACCGTGCATCTTAAGCTATGCTCAGGCAGTGCCACCGCTCTGTGCAAACGGAGCTCAGGCGGTGCCACCGCTCCGTGCAAATGGAGCTCAGGCGGTGGCGGCCGTGCGTGGAGAAATTTGAATGGGAAAGAAAAAATAGAAGTTTTTAACTGAATTTGATGAATGATTATGTTTCTAATTGGCCCATTGATTGTTTTTGGTAGGTTCTAAGCGATAAAAAATGGTTATATGGAAAGAGCGACAACACGATGATGATGATGCCTTTACCGAGAGGAATACAGGGTGCATAGCTGCATTTGGGAACTGTGGCCTTCTAAAATTCATCTGCACTCCTAGCATGGTTTCCCATGAGCACTTGTTGCAGTACATCCTTCATATGTGGAACCCAAAGTAGCAATACTTCGAGGTGGGAGCCCATGTGCTGACTATTGAGGTAGAGGATATCTACTTCTTGACAGGATTATCCAAACAGGGTGCTCCTATTTCACTGTCTGCTTCCTGTGGAGGGAATGTGACCACCCAGGAGTTGATCAACCGTCACTGCACTCCTAGTACTAGAACATCTGGGAAGAAAATTCCCATTAAGGCAGTGGTGGATGATCCTCTCCGTATAGTTCTTTTCACTATGCATAGGTTGGCTGGGAGCCAAATACCTCATTAGGATTCTAGAGCACACATGTTATATGCTATAGAGGCCATGGAACCTATTGTCTTTAACTGGGCAGAAGCATTACTACCATTCTTTAAGGACCAGCTGACCAAGTGTCAGCAAGGAGAGCTGAAACAGTTCAGCTATGGTTCCATCTTATCATGTTTCTTCTTTGAGCGGGCCCCTCATTTGAGGCCCCAAGTGGTATTTATTGAGCTGAGGGTGAGAGACCCTCGTATGCTGAGGTGGGTCGAGACCATGGCCCACATGGGAGCAGGTAGGGGCAAAGTGAAGTTTGGGGATCCATTTTTCTGCTGGTTGAACGATCAGATCCTCTTGATTGAGGATTATGTGTATTTGGGTACTAACTTCAGGGGTGACCCTCGCTTACCACTTCCACCTAGTGCGCAGTGGGGAGACATGGGTAAGAAACAAAACCCTAAGATGGCAATTTGTGTTTTTGTATTTTAATGTTTTTTTATTTTTTATGTATAGTAAAAAGACCTACATATCTTCATGCAGATGTTAGATTAGCACAACCTAGGGGATCTTCCCCACTGGACAGACGAGCAGGATCTCGATTTGTTCAACGAGGTGACGACCCAATGGGAGAGCTAGAGGAGAACCTGGAGAGGTTGAATCTAGATATACCTAATGCATCCATCGATGATCTTCCAATGAGGTACCATAGGCACACAGCAGAAGTTCCAAGCCATTTTAGCTTACTACTACGTAGAGTAGTGCGGGATGTCATGTGCTACCATGAGCACCACTAGATAGTTCTACATGATGTATTACTGAAAGCTAATATAACTTTAGGATTTTGTACGATTTTGTACTTCCTGAAAGCCAGAGTGCTTCAGATGAGGTCTTGTGACCTATTTTTGTAAAACACTATATATATACACTTTTACTTCAGGTGTTTATATGCTCCAACAGACTTTTACTTCAGGTGTTTATATGCTCCAAATGGAAAATGTATTTACATGAGTTTTATGTGTTTTTACTGTTTATTTACAATATGATGAATCATATTTGATTTCCATGTTATGAATGGGAAATATACCAGTCTAGGATATAATTTTCTAATGAGTCAGCAACTGCATTGTCATGCCCTAGGGATACTCCTATAAGTAATAACCTCAAATGACCTTTCCAATATACGTACCCTACAATAGAGATGGAGCAGCACAGGATTTTTGATGGTATAAACCTGGTTCAAATGGCAAACCACTAACTGTGATTCCATGAAAACTACAAAATCACAAATGTCCTGGGATGCAGCCTCAATTAGTAGAGCTATGACTGCCTCATACTCGGTGATATTGTTGGTAGCATGACCAATGCAAACTACTCCTAAACTGACCAAATCATGAGCTGGGGAATAGAGAACCCAAGCAGTGGAGGCAAGGTTCAAGGTATGGTGGCAAGCACCATCAACGAAGCCATAAAAGGTCATATGTTCTGCATAACCAAAACATGGTATAAACAGTTTGGACACTAAACTCAAAACCATATTGAAAATAGTAAAACACATTGAAAAAGTCAAATAATGTACATATATACAAGGTACTATACATAAATGATCTAGGCATAGTACCTCTTCAGGTACAACCCATTGCGAGGTTTCCCGAAGGAGATTCCATCATAATCCACGAGCTCATAGGCCCCTTTCTCTAAAACCTTGGAAACGATAAAAGGACCATACCACATTGATTCGAACTTTCCTTTTCCTAGTTTATCATGTCTCTGATCATACGTGAGCACTAGGTCACCTTTGTTAAACACACGAGGTTGGACAGATTTATCATCTTGCACCTTGACACATTTCTTATGTGCCTCATTGACTAAAGTAGCATCTCATCTAGTTTCATCAAGATTGGTCAAGTATAAAAACCTTTCTTCCTCGATGGAAGTATTGGGGAGAAGTTCAATGGAAAGTTTCAAAGACAGAATTTGACACTTAATAGGTAGGACAGCTTCTAGTCCATATACTAATTGAAAAGATGTAAAACCAGTCGTTGTTTTAACTGAAGTTCTATAAGCCCAAAGACCGGAAAAGAGAGTTTGGTGCCAGTTGGATTTATGATCTCCAACCATCCGACGCAGCATAGTTTTTAGGACTTTGTTAATGGCCTCAACCTGACCATTAGCTTGTGGATAATAGGGAGTTGAGTTTTCATGGAAAAAATCTAGCTTAGCACTTCTTCCATCATATAATTTTGGAAATGTGATCCGTGATCAGTGACAATAGACTGAAGAACTCCAAACCTAGCTATTACATGATTAAAAAGGAAGAGGGTGGCAGTCTTACCATCCTCTGCATATGTAGGAATAGCCTCAACCCATTTAGTGAAATAATCCATGGCTACTATGATGTAACCATGCCCCTTGGCTAAGGTAGGCTTACAATGCATGAAATATATCCCCCATTTGGAAAAAGGGCCAATGGCAATGATGGGATGTAATGGAGCAGGGTGGGTGCGCTTTTTTGGATAGAAATTTTGACAAGGTGGGAATTTATTAAAATCCTCGTGACAATATTTAAATATAGAAGGCCAAAAATAGCCAACACGAAGGATTTTGAAGGTTGTAGCCATACCATAGAGATGACCGCCACATGCTCCAGAGTGGCAGTCATTGAGAACCTGTTCAGCCTCGTCATGGGTGAGGCATCGTTGGAGAATGGTGTCTATGCAACACCTATATAATGTATCATTCAGGATAAGATAATATTTCGCATGATGACGGATACGATGACGATCGTCATGAGATAGAGTGGGATGAAATCTCTGTGTCTGAAGATAAATGATTAAATCTCCATACCATGCATCAGTCGTGCTTATTAGGAACAAAAATTCATTCGAGAACTGGGCTCAAAATCCATTAAAGCATAGGGAATGTCACACATCGGCTCTGTAAAGACCAATGATTTCTTTGAAGTAGCTTTTCCAAACTTATTAATTTGTCACAGTGGTCTAAGAATTGAAAACACAGTCTCACAAAGAATACAAACAGATAATCATAAAATTGAAAAAATGGTGCTGCAATGGAAGTAGCAGCTCTGTATAATCAAATGAATAATGAATAATACAATACATTGATCATGCTGGAAGCATGAATTCCAAGACAATTCGAATTCCCAAGGAGGTCATTCAAATTGAATGAGTGAGTCTAGCTTAACTAAATGTAAGCCACAGTCAACACTCAAGTTAACCACTAATCAAATGTAACGTCCCCGACCCTCCGACCGGTGAAGAGGATGCTACCATGGCATTAACCATCTGGGCTACCAGCCCCATGAACTTGTGAATTCATAAAATTGCTGAAAACAGAATGCATTGAAGTAGAACGTACACAAATGCAATTATTTATCATACACAGCGGAAACAACATACATTCATACAAGCATTCACTCAACATGTTCCTCACTTTCATTAACAAAAAAAATATGATTGCAAAAGTAAAATGGAAAAGATTACTTATCTTATGAAGAACTCATTCCACAACCAGCTATGTCACTGCAACGTTCCACCCAACCATAGGCCAGCGTGCTCCTTAAACTCTCAGCAACGCTGCCACCCCCGAGCTGGGCACGATTCTCCAAGGAATAAGGAACAAGCAGGCTTACACATAGCCAAGGATACACAATACATAGCCAAGCCAACACAGTTGTTTTTATCAGGCCATCAACAATATAGCCAAGCCAACATGGTCAGATTTATTAGACCATATAGGAGTTGGGAAAAGCTAAATACTAAGCTGGTGAGCCCATTACAGAGCTAGGAACACCTACACCAAAACTAGCCTGACTTCTAATACACCCACACACACCCAACACAAGGAATCAGTCCCTTCTCTGCTACACAGTCCCTCAGGCCCTCCCTTCCCTTCCAGTGCTATTCAGGGGTTGTGGAGAAGAAAGCCAGCCCTCTAGCTCTGTCTGTGTGGTTTCCAAACACACCAATTTTATCAAGCAAACTAAGCCCCCATCCCTGCTCCCAACATAGTCCAAAGACCAACCATTGCACGCAGGAAATCAATCAGCAATTTTAGCTTAACAGGGAAAACAACTCCCAAGCGAATTATACAGTCCCAAACGTAACAATGAGTGAATCTCACAACATGGGGAAAACAACGACCCGTCCTGGGAAACAAAGCCACCAGGGAGACTTACCCAGACCACACTGGGGAAGAAATACAGTCTCCCAACCTATGCGTGAGAGAAACTCGCACCAGACCCCAAAATATAGAGGAAAACACATATGCACGAGCCACAAATCAGTAAGGAAAACTTACACATAGTCCCTGAGTGTAAATGGCTATCCACAGGAAAAATCATGGGTGATGGTGACCGAAGAACTCCTAGCTTGTTGCGTGAGTAAAAACAACGCAGAACACAATGCGTGAGAGAAATCCACACCAAATCCCAAATATGGATTGAAAAACACTCGATTCCTTCGTGAGGAAAAATGTGAATGACAGTGGAGATGGCTCCTCTCTCCTAGCTGCGTGAGACCAAAATAGGAAAGAAGCATGTGTGGGGGAAAAATCAGACTATTGTGAGGAATGAATAGACAATCATGATAACACGCAGTAGTCGGAAGTGTGCGAATGTTTTTGCACCGTCGTGGAGAGAGTGGAGTGTTCGCTGGAGTGATGGAGGTGGTTTTTGCTTGCCATCGTGAGGTCAACCACACTGGTGGAGTGTGCATGTGGGTAAGGACTGACAATCCTGCCACACTCCACTCCCAGCCATAACTACCTCAACTAACAACAGTAGTTCTTAATGGTGGTGGTTGGATAAAACAAGGAAACATGACACATGTATTTTTCCCTCATTGCCCAAGGTTTGACATCCCCCACCCTTACCCTTGTGAAAATCATGCCCCTTCTCAATATAGTTGCCACGAATGTAGCTAGTTGGGTTATTTAATTAAAGATGCATATTTACATGATGTTAAAACTTAATATGTATGCCGCATGCCCCGATATACCCTCGGTGACAAATTTAAATCCAAAACATAGAATAACCAATCAATGGTGGGGCCTTGGCCTTTAGCTCCGCACCATGATCATTTACAATATATACATCATATACATCTAATGCAATGGGGTCAAAATCGAGGTGTTACATCAAAACCCTAATTGACTCAACTGAGCCCTAACTAAAGTCGGAGTGCAATAAATGACTGAGTCTAACTGAAAGTAGCTCAGACACATGTCACTGCAAGCCAACCAACAAGTGGTAGCGCATCAATGACTCCAATGAACCCCGATGAGGTTAACTGAAGTGTAACCGACCATAAGAAGTGGTTGGAGGCACCCCTGTTGACTCTAGTTCATTAAATAATCATTAAATAATCAATTTAATGAAGGAAGGCACCTTCACTACTTTGTTTAACTAATTGTAACCATCAATTAGCAATATGGGGCATTTATGACACTCAGATCACCCCTAGAGTGCTCCAGTTAGCCTCCCCGAATGTAGGAGAAGGCTTAGTTATCCTACTTGACTAAAGGTAGGCATGGGTGTGCTCATGCTGATGTCATACAGTGCTCCTCTAATGTCAATTAAGTCATTAAAACTTAGGATA
>LPNX010918698.1:262062-306960 GCA_001517045.1 Pseudotsuga menziesii
AGATTGGCAACTAAGATACCCCGTTCATGACACGTCCAGAAAGGTAAATCTGCCGCTTGGTCCTTTAACCGCAATACCCCTATACAGGGATATCCCGAGAACTGCGAAAGGTAGCCCTTCAGTTACTGAATGGAGTTCGGTATTCCACTCAGACCTCCGGAACCAATCTCACGACTTCAACCCTCCTAAGGGAGAGGCCCTCTGATAAACTGGTTGTGACCGTGTCAAAAAATACTAGGGGATTTTGGTTCCCTACTGGACGATAGCTATGTTTCAAGTATAAATAACCGAGGGGTGTTATTGGAAGCCTATCCCCTCAATCCTACCTAACTACAAAAATTCTTTTGTGTTCCCCAAATGGGGTTAGAATGTTGGTTGAGTTAAGTAGTTTTTAAGTCTCGCTTGAATTAGGTGACAGATTGTGTGCTTGTGAGGTTATGAACCCAGAAGAGAAGTGCCACACACGACGGGGGCAACTTCCTAAATAACAATAATACTGAATGAAAAAAGTTTACCATGCAAAATTTTCTGAATAAACAATGCTGAAATTTTTTTTTTTTAATTCTGTAAAGGGGAACAAAAGTGCAGGTAGAACAGATGGCTGTGCAGGTGCAGAAAATATGGCAGCAAAGGGGCTGGGTTCAAAAGTAGGAACAAGTGCAAAAGTCAGATCGGATCGGCAGTCGGACCGCGGGTTTGAAGGAAACAGGCATGAACAGGTCGCGAGTTTCTGAAGAACACAGGTGGGCGGACCACGGGTTTAAAGGAAACAGGCGCGGACAGGTCACGGGTTTCTGGAAAACACAGGCGGGCGGACCGTGGGTTTTAAAGGAAATAGGCGCAGACAGGTCGCGGGTTTCTGGAAAACACAAGTGGGTGGACCGCGGGTTTGAAGGAAACAGGCGCGGTCAGGTCGCGGGTTTCTAGATGGTAGACGCGGTCGAGTCGTAGCAAAGAGCTGGAAAGGCACGGTCGGGTCGCGGCTAAGAGATGGAAAGGCACGGTCGGGTCGCAGCTAAGAGCTGGAAATGCGCGGTCGGGACGCAAGTAAAACGGCCAACAGGCGTGTTCAGAACGCGGCAAAAAGGCGGCTTAGCCGCGGTCGGATCGCAGGAAAGGTCTTGAAATACGCGGTCGGGACGCGACTGCGGAGGAAAAAACTGCAGTTTACGGCGGCCAAAAACGACAGCCAACAGGACAAAATGGGAAATAAAATAAAATAAAAACCAGCGGAGTCGCCAAAACTGTAGCTAGGGTTTTACCCCTAGCTTGTGCGAATGAGCACCTACTAAGGAGAATGGATTCCTTAGTAGCAGTTCAATAATATGTGAAATAAAAGATGCTAAACAGTAATAGAAATTAATCTAAACATGTTCATGAAGCAAAATAGCAAAAAGTAAAGAATGATTTTTTTATTGATCTGACCTCCAATGTGAAGGTTGGTGAAGCCCGTTGCGCTGATCCGAGAGGTTGCTCCGAGATCCAGCTCCTCCTTCTCTTTCTCCAATGGTGGAAATGGGCCAAAAGGGGCTCTCATGGTGAAAGTAGCTCAAGGGTGAGCTAGGATTTCAAGAGCAATTTTGGCAGAGGCAGGATACTTGTGATTGTGGATTTTAAATAATGGGTCTCCATCACTTATTTATAGTGGTGGAGTGCCGGTTTAGGGTTAGGGTTTCAACTGTTTAGGGTTTTTTCCTCCTTTTCCTCATTATTTTATATTTTTTCTTCCTTTTTGGAGATTTTTGTATTTTTGGAGGAATTTTGGATAATTTTTGGAGGAAAAGAGGGTTTTATGGCCTTTTGGAGGCATTGTAAGCCTTTTGGAGGCTTTTCAGATGGTTTTATGGGTTTTTGATGGAAATATGGTAGGAAAGTGGACAAATGAGCCATGTAATGGGGTAGATGAGGTAGTGAACCCTTTTTGGGTGTTAACACCAGGGAGACTTACCCAGACCACACTGGGGAAGAAATACAGTCTCCCAACCTGTGCGTGAGAGAAACTCGCACCAGACCCCAAAATATAGAGGAAAACACATATGCACAAGCCACAAATCAGTAAGGAAAACTTACACACAGTCCTTGAGCGTAAATGGCTCTCCACAAGAAAAATCATGGGTGATGGTGACCGAAGAACTCCTAGCTTGCTGCGTGAGTAAAAACAACGCAGAACACAATGTGTGAGAGAAATCCACACCAAATCCCAAATATGGATTGAAAAACACTCGATTCCTCTGTGAGGAAAAATGTAAATGACAGTGGAGATGGCTCCTCTCTCCTGGCCGCGTGAGACCAAAATAGGAAAGAAGCATGTGTGTGGGAAAAATCAGACTATCGTGAGGAATGAATAGACAATCGTGATAACGCGTAGTAGTCGGAAGTGTGCGAATGTTTTTGCACCGTCGTGGAGAGAGTGGAGTGTTCGCTGGAGTGATGGAGGTGGTTTTTGCTTGCCATCGTGAGGTCAACCACGCTGGTGGAGTGTGCATGTGGGTAAGGACTGACAATCCTGCCACACTCCACTCCCAGCAATAACTTCCTCAACTAACAGCAGTAGTTCTTAATGGTGGTGGTTGGATAAAACAAGGAAACATGACACATGGCTTTTTCCCTCATTGCCCAAGGTTTGACATCCCCCACCCTTATCCTTGTGAAAATCATGCCCCTTCTCAATTTAGTTGCCGCGAATGTAGCTAGTTGGGTTATTTAATTAAAGATGCATATTTACATGATGTTAAAACTTAATATGTATGCTGCATGCCCTGATATACCCTCGGTGACAAATTTAAATCCAAAACATAGCATAACCAATCAATGGTGGGGCCTTGGCCTTTAGCTCTGCACCATGATCATTTACAATATATACATCATATACATCTAATGCAATGGGGTCAAAATCTAGGTGTTACATCAAAACCCTAATTGACTCAACTGAGCCCTAACTAAAGTTGGAGTGCAATAAATGACTGAGTCTAACTGAAAGTAGCTTAGACACATGTCACTGCAAGCCAACCAACAAGTGGTAGCGCATCAATGACTCCAATGAACCCCGATGAGGTTAACTGAAGTGTAACCGACCATAAGAAGTGGTTGGAGGTGCCCCTGTTGACTCTAGTTCATTAAATAATCAATTTAATGAAGGAAGGCACCTTCACTACTCTGTTTAACTAATTGTAACCATCAATTAGCAATATGGGGCATTTATGACACTCAGATCACCCCTAGAGTGCTCCAGTTAGCCTCCCCGAAAGTAGGAGAAGGCTTAGTTATCCTACTTGACTAAAGGTAGGCATGGGTGTGCTCATGCTGATGTCATACAGTGCTCCTCTAATGTCAATTAAGTCATTAAAACTTAGGATAGTGGTTTAAATAGGCCAAATTGACCAAAATGAGTGTGTATGGTGATAAATGTCTCCAACACCCCCCCTTAAGCTATACTCACGAGGAGTAGAAAATATAAAGTGCATAAGAATGCTAGGGCCCTGGAAACTAAGGCCATAGGTCACCCTGTACAATACTAAAACTCAAACAATGCTCAAAAACAAACTAAGTGAGGAAAAGAGGGAAAACCCAGTGGAAAAAACCCCCCCTCAAGCTGAACACTGAAAGTAGTTGGATCACCCTGATGAACTCACCCCCAACAATGAACGGTGGTAAGTGAACTTCTTTTCTGAAAAGCTCTTGGTGAAGATGTCTGCAATCTACTCATCAGTCAGGCAGTATTGCAGAATGATGGTCCTGTCATGCACTATATCCCTAATATAGTACATGTGTATCTCTACATGCTTGGTCCTCTACCTAGTAACTGGATCTATGGATATCTTAATAGCACTTTGATTGTCACAAAAGAGGACAATGGAAAAAGTACTACCAAGATCAAACTTTGAAAGAATGCCTTGCAACAAAAAAACTTGGATGCAAGCATTCCTTGCTCCTCGATACTCGGCCTCTGCTGAAGACAATGCTATGGCGGCCTACTTTTTGCTAGACCAGCAAATGGGGCCACCACCAAACATAAATACATATCCAGATGTTGACTTTCGATCAATAGAATCACCTGACCAATCGGAATCTGTGTATCCAACCAGCTCTAGCTCGGAGTCTGCAGCATAGTGAATGTCGTAGGTCCTTGTTCCCTGAATGTACTGGAGGATCCTCTTGGATTCCTTCCAATGAATATCATGGGGCTACTACATGTATATTGATACATCATTCATGGTATAATAGATATCATGCCGAGAATGAGTCAAGTACAATAAGCTACCAATCAGCTGTCGATAAATAGTGCAATGCATGGGAGGTGTGCTTTTCCCTTCTTCAAGGTTGATTCTTGAAAGGAAAAGGAATGGTGTAGACCTACATTCAGACATGTTAAACTTGACTAACAGGTCTGATATGTGTTTCGACTGAGTGACCATTATCCCATCATAATTTTGCTCAATTTTGAGCCCCAAAAATTGTTTTAAGAGCCCCAAATCGCTCATTTCAAATGCATTGTGGAGAGCATTTTTGATGACTGAAATAGAAGCAACTGTGCTACCTGTGATTAGCAAGTCATTAAAATATAAAAAAATAATAATCAAATGACCATCATACTGTTGTATATACACATTTGGAACTGATCTACACCTTTGGAATTTTTGCAAGAGAAGGAAGGCATCCATCTTGGAATACCACTCTCTTGGGGCTTGTTTTAACCTATATAGTGACTTCTTTAGCTTGCAAACCAAAGATGTATCAGAGATGTAGTGTCAAAACCCAAAATTTTTGAAAAATTTAAAATTTTCAAAATACAGATAAATTTCATAAATGCAGTCAACTAATTATTTGATTAGTTAAATGTTAATGAATTCATTATCTAAATTATTTATTTGGTTCTGTTTATCTTAGAGAACGATTGCTTTTTCAGTTTACTGACTTGTTTTTCTTACGACCACAAGGTGGAACTATCATGAAAATTCTGGGCTTACTTAGATTTCGAGCTAACGCAGAAAGTTTTCCTGTGCTTACAGACTTACAGGTAAGAAGTTCGAGTGCTGCTTGTCGTTAATTCTAAGGCATTCTAAAATAAGTTCGTCGTACAATAATAACTCAGTATAGAATATAATTGCTAATCAATTTCCAAAGCTTATCGAGGTAAAATCATTAAACTGTCTTCCTTTTAAGATGTTAATGAATGAGATTCAGTTCTGTTAGAAATGGCTACAACTACCTTTTTCCTAGTAGATGTAAATTTATAGTTCTTGATGTTTACTAAACTATTAGATGTCTATCATAGTCGTCAAGTGTAAAATGCTTGAAATATTTCTTTACAAGCATAGTAAGTATGGCAGAGTTATAAATTCAATGGTCTAGTTTAAATTGTACAAAAATTACTAATTTATGCCATGCTTGAATTGGCTACTGCACAGTGTAAATTGATAAAGAGTTTATGTACCAAAACTCCCACTTCCATTACTTCGAAGTTTAAAAGGGTTATAACCTTTGTGCATACTACAATCAATTAAATTATACTAGTGTTGGAGGGTTAAATTCCTTTGTACTATAATCGCTTGGAAAGTAACATTCAGTTGTGGTTAGTATATATCATAAAAAAATTTCAAGGTTAAGCCCTTAAACATTTAGAGACTTATCATGCTTTCATGCAAACCTTGCTAGTTCAATAATAAATCATTCAAAGATAAACAGACTAATACTAGCAAGAAGATATTTACCATAGAATGATTACGTAAATTTCTTTTATAACATAACAATTAGCCTAACTTTGAATAAAGTTAAAGTTGGTTTAGTGAATAAAGGCCAAGTTTATAAAACAAAATAGGTCATAGGATGGACCTCACCCATAACGAGTCTATGGTTTATCCTTGAATCTAAGTTCTATAATCCTTTACTATGATGTGTCCTTTATCTCCTTACAAGCATAATATACTAAGTTAAGTATTGATTCCACCTTTGCTTAAGTTACAAATACTTGGTTGAATGAGTACTTGTTTGTGAGTAAAGTTCTCACCAAGAGAAATATACATTATTAAATTCGTTTTATAACATAGTTACAAGACTCTAGTACTACCATGATTATAATTGTTTGATGAAGGAAAGTTTGCATAGAATAGAGAAAGGATTATGCAAAAGACCACACCAATGTATACAACGCTAAACTCGACTTACGTTTTATGAATACCATACCTTATAAAGTAAAGGGTCGTAAATCCCACATGACCTTGATGATTGTTATGGTAAAGTGTTTAACAATAACAAATATTACGTTCCCATGCAGCGTATGTGATGGTTTGACATTGAGACAAGGGTTAAAATTGATCCTTCAATTATCAATGATTGGAATAATACTTGATGAAGAGCTCGCTGGGACTATACACTCATACCCACTGCATGAAAAATATTTATCAGACTAGCATGGCATCGTCTTGGCCATATATTGCACAGTTAAAAGGCACAGTGTTGAACCCTAGCTTGACATTCTTTTTGTCACCTTCAGGCACTCTGGCCGCTCTACTACCATGCTCTTACCTGCACAGTCGCTTGCACTCGTTGTCGGCAGTCTCCCTACTTGTTGTTCCTCCTCGTAAGCTCGTCCTAAAAGTTTAATAGAGGAATGTCGTTACAAAACTGTTTGTTGCTTGGTATAGGGTTGTGAAACTTTCTTTAGGGTTTCTCCATCGCAACTCGCTTGAACCAGCATCTTTGACTGTAGAAAGGTTCCTTCCTCTTTAGCTTAATATTGAGAATCGAGGTCTGGCTTTCCTGGGTTACTGGGGCATAGGGTTTGTAGTAAAAGTAATTTTCATTGAATATGGTTGCGGCCCAAGCATTTACGTTTGCTTGGCCAGTTTCTTAGACCCCAATCGCCGTTGATTGCTTACCCTGCTGGTAACTCCTTTCTGGCTGCAGATGAAAGGTTTTCTTCTCCTTGTGTTGATAGTCGTTCTGCTGCTCTTCGGTGGTCATATTTCAGTTACAAAATGAAGTAAGAAACATTGTTTAATTCATTCGTTATCTTTCCAACACTGTTTTGCTTAAACAGTTGTTTTATTTTGTTACAAAGTTTTAATATCATTGCTCCTCTTCATTAACAGGGTCAACCTATCCTCCTCGGCGTGATTGGTGCGAGACCGTGATGACTGGCTGGTTTACAGTAAGCCTGGTTTAACCATGGGATTTCCTCCTTGCTTGGTCCCTTTGGGACATTTGTGGGTTGGTGCGTCGTGGCTTGCAACCCTTGCGGTTTCGATTTATCCTGTTACTTAATTTTGTTGTTTTTAAAGGATGAAGAGACCCTTACATTAAGCGGGGTGCTCTGGCTTCGACCGTGACTCTAATTTCTAGTTTTGTTTAGTTACTGTGTAAAAAGTATAATGAACAGAAGGCTGTTATGCCATACTCTTGCTTACTTGTAGAAGCCGAGGGATTTGGAAAGTCTTCCGACTCTTTGTTTATCTTTGTTGTATATTTTGATATTTGTAGGGTTTTACCCTAACTCCATGATATAAAGTTGTCTATACAGTCTCTTTTAAAAATAACTTTTTTGTTTACAGTACAATACTGATATTTATTTATTTTACTTGTGTTATAAATATATTATTTAAGCTCGGCATAATGAGCATATCTAAGTTCTGTTACTTAGATTCCTGTAATCTAAGATATCTAATTACACTCTGTAATTTATTAAAATTATTAACTGCTAGGGTTTTCTGTACATTGTTTATATATTGATTTACTTTATTATTAAAAGAATTGTAAATGTTGTTATATAGTTTATACCCTTCGGAATATAAGGTCTCTCTGTTTTTAATGAAGTTCTTATGTAACTGTCAGTTAATCTTTGAGTACAAAATTTATATTTTATTTCAGGTTTGCAATAATGAGATAAGAACATTACTTTAATTATATAATAATACTGTTTCTATAATTTGTATATTACCTACATACTTAGTTCATAAAAAGTATATAATAAGAAAGTATTTTGTAAGAATGATATCTTACCAGTAAGCACTATTGCTCCTATTGTTATTTATACTTAGTTTATTTTGTAAATGTATAGAGGGATAGTATTCTGTTGTTTATTTCTTATGCCATCTGTGCTAAATACTTTATAAAAGTTCTCTTAGTATTTATTTTATCTTATTATGTTATGATGTTAGTAAATATAAAATAAAACAATTAACAAGCTATCTATGATCTATCTCGTAAATATATTGAATATTCGTTTAAACTTTATGAAAGATAGATTACTAGCTCTAGATATAGTTCGAGCTCAGTTAGACAAAAACATAATGAATGAATTAGTTACATTACTAATCATACATAAAATCTAAAACCAGCTTGGTTTGACAATAGAATTTAATCAATATTTAACTATTCCTACTTTCAATTTTATTGTTAGACATAAAGTAGTTAAATTATCCTAAACTGGAAGAAATAAACTGTAAAGTTAAACAACATGTTTAACTACTCTAGTCCTACTCCAGTGTAACTATTATATTCTCCTCTTTTGTTTAAAAATAATAAGACTACTGAAAGTAAATACTGTACAATGAATAGTTTTATCTACTAACACATATTATTGTCAGTAAAAAAATGATATTTCTTCTGATAATAGATAAAGAAAACAATCTATTATTCTACATTTCCATCATACTATCTTTATTTATAATTTCACCACCTGTGCTGGAGTACTGTCTGGATCACTCCAGATGAGGAAAAACACAGGTAGGGTTTTATTTCTCATCAGAATGATTCTATTACTAAACAAACTAAAAACAACTTCATTACTAAACCATCTAAATCTTTACATCATAAGCTACAATGCATCATTCCATCATACACAGATAATAACACAGAAATTAAATAATAACAGAACCTATTCTGAGAGCTTGGACAACAACGGCAATGGGAGGCCGTTCCTCCCTACCAATTCCTGGAGAGCGCTCAAACAGCGACTCCTCAGGACCCTCGAGCTTGCTCTAGTCTCCCTGGATGGAACTAGGTGCAGCAATAATCAAGTATCAGTCTTCAAACTCAATACCAATCCTGAACTTATCAGTAAATTCTCTCAGCTAGCAAGCTGTATTAGAGAAAGTTACTATAGATTATCTCTCAAAACACCTTCCTTACAGTTTTCCCTTTTCCCCAATGAATTCCTTGAAGTGCATTCCTCCTGAATGATTCTTCTCCTAGAAAATATCTGAGCAACCTCAGCTCTATTCATTGGGTACTTTTAAAAGATTTCCTAGGTCTTTTTGGGTTAGTTGTCATTTATTGAGCCACCTGCTCTGATCCCACTTTCTTGGGGGATCATGACCCCAAATGTAGGGAATTTTCCACCTGTAACATAGAAAGTGTTTGAGGATGCTACCACTTGTCTTTTGCTCTCCACCTAGTTCCTTCCACCAGTTTGACTAGTAACACTCTTATTAACAGCTCTCCCAAGTTGTTGTCTCCACTTTTTATTTATTAATAATAAAATATTCAGAATTACATTACACTTATTTTGACTCTGCTGAGTCATCAGTTCCTACTTAGCATTAAATTTAACATAAAGTATTAGGAAATCAAATTAAAACAATTAACATTATTTTACAAAATTGGGGTATGTGACATACACACCCCCTTAAAATGTAACATCGTCCTCGATGTTACTTATTCTTCATCCTCTACAATCTCCTGGAATTGATTCGGGTATGCCTCCCACATCTTACTTTCCAATTCCCAGGTGGCCTCTTCAGGACTAAGGTGCTTCCATTGCACCTTCACCTATCCAATGGTGTGGTTCCGTAGAGTAATTTCCCTCCTCCCAAGGATACAGTCCGGTTCCACCAGAATTTCTCCTTTTGGTTCCACCTGTATAACATTCCAATCAACCACATGAGTAGCATCATGAACATACTTCTTTAAAACAGAGATATGAAAAACATTATGTACTTTCAAGTTAGGTGGTAATGCGAACTAGTATGCAACTTGACCAATTCTAGACAAAATTTCGAATGGACCATAGTAACGTGGTGCTAGCTTTGTACAACTCCCCAGTCTTAGAGAGATTTTATTTGGCCTCACCTTTATAAATACATGCTCACCTACCTGGAACTCCTTGGGAGTTCTTTTCAAGTCTGCTTGGCTCTTTTGCCGATCCTGTGCCACCTTCAAATTTTCCTCCACTTGTTTCACAATTTCCTCCATTTCCTTCAATAATTCTAGTCCTAACACCAATCTATCTACTGGATTATTCCGAGAGATAGGAGTGTTGCATTTACGTCCATATAAAATTTCAATGGACAATATTTAGCTGATGACTGATAGTTATTATTATATGTAAACTCTGCTAGATGTAAGTAGTCTTCCCACTTACTTGGTTGATCTTTAACATACATCCTTAATAAATCCTCCAGCACCTGATTCGCTCTTTCAGTCTGTCCATCTATTTGAGGATGAAAGGAGGTATTGAAATTCAATGTTGTATTTAATCCTTTAAACAAGGACTTCCAAAAATTTCCTGTGAATTTAGGATCCTTGTTTAAAATTATAACTTTCGGTACTCCATGTAATCGAAAAATCTGCTTTAAGAAGATATCAGCTATATTGGCAGCCTTGTAAGTAGTTTTGACAGGAATAAAATGCGTTGCCTTGCTTAACTTGTCAACCACCACCATAATAGAGTCATTTTGATTCTGATTTTTGGGGCAGTCCAGTAATAAAATCTAAGCTAATCACTTCCCATTTCCAGCTAGGAATAGGTAAAAGTTGTAGCAAATCAGCTGGATGTTGCTGTTCGATTTTCACTTGTTGACAGTCCAAACATCTAGCAATGTATTCAGCTACCTCATATTTCATATTAGGCCAAAAAAAAATTTTAGCATGGTTACAGTCTTTTGATAACCTAGGTGTCCTGAATATGGTGTTTTATGGACTTCGTCCAGAATTAACAACTTAACCTTAGACACATTAGGCACATACAGTTTATCTTTAAATAATAAAAATCCATTTTCATTTAAACTATAACCTTTTATTAAGCTTTCTGTAGGTTCTTCCTTAGCTGTAATTTGCAATTTCTGATAATTTTCATCTTGTTTTACCCCTTCTTTAAGCTGTTCATTTAAATCAGAAGCATAAGTGCTGATTGCTGTTGTAAAGTTCAGCTTTGTGTTTCTGCTCGATGTATCAGCCACCTTATTTTCCTTACCCTTTATGTGCTGGATTTCAAAATCGTATTCACTCAAGAAGGCTAACCACCTTGGTTGTCTAGCGTTTAAATTAGGCTGATCTAAAAGATATTTCAGTCCTGTATTATCAGTCATTAGAATAAATTTTCTGCCTATTAAATGATGTCACCACATTTTTAAGGCATGTATAACAGCCGCAAGTTCTAAATCATAAGTTGCGTGATTCTTTTCGTGAATTTTTAACTTCCTAGACTCATAGGCAATGACATGCCCATCTTGAGTTACAACACCACCTAAGCCATCATTATAGGCATTAGTGCATAATACGAAGTCCTTATTAGGATCTACTATTCTTAGAATAGGTGCACTAGTCAATAAGGTTTTTAATTTCTTAAAACTCTCTTCACATTTTGAGTTCCAATCAAATTTCTTGCCTTTCTTTTGCAAGGAAGTGATCCGATTTGCTATTTTTGAGAAGCCTTCAATGAATCTCCTATAATAACCGGTAATTCCCATGAATGACCTCACATCCATTACATCTTTAGGAACCGGCCAATCTTCGATTGCCCGAATATTTTCTAGATCGACTGAAATTCCTTACTTAGTCACTACATGACCTAAGTACTGAATTTAGTCCTTGAAGAAGTCACACTTACTAAATTTCGTGAAGAGTTGTTGTTCTCGCAACTGTTGTAAAACTATATTTAGGTGTTCTTTATGTTCTTCTTCTGTTTTAGAGTAAATTAAGATGTCGTCGATAAACATGAAAACAAATTTATCTAAGTACTTATGCATTATATTATTCATTAAGCACATAAAGACAACTGGGGCATTGGTAAGCCCAAATGGCATTACGACAAACTCGTAGTGTCCATACCTTGTTCTAAAGGCTCTCTTGAAGATATCTTCATCCTTAATTCTTACCTGATGATATCCTGACCTCAAGTCTATCTTTGAGAACATCGTGGCTCCACGTAGTTGATCAAACAGATCATCTATGCGAGGCAACGGATATCTGTTTTTAATAGTCATCTTGTTTAGCTGACGGTAGTCTATGCATAGTCGCATAGTTTCGTCTTTCTTTTTAACAAAGATGATCGGTGCTCCCCAAGGAGACACACTAAGTCGAATGTACTTATTATCTATTAAATATTTTAGTTGTGATTTTATCTCATTAAGTTCTAAAATATTCATTCGATACGGAGCTTTTGAGCTAGGTACCGCACCTGGTACCAGCTCAATGGTGAAATCCAATTCCCTCCTTGGAGGTAATCCTGGAATTTCTTCTGGGAATACGTCAATATACTCTTTTAAAATAGGAATATCTTCTATCTTTAACTTATATGTTTCAGTTTTACTTGTCTCATTTGTAATAGTTACTGCATAGGATTTACATCCTTTTCTAACAGCCCTTTTAAGTTGTAAAGTAGAAATCTATCTGATTATAGTTTTTCTAGGAATACCCTTAACCTTTACCGGTTGTTAATCACTATTTAAACACGTGAAAGTTTTATCGTAACAATTTAAAACTACTTTATGCTGCTCTAACCAATCCATTCCAATTAGTAAATCATATGAGCCAAGTGGCAAAACATTAATCTTAACTGTAGTTTTAAATTCATCTATAAGTAAAGCACATTCTTTCACAAAACATGTTACTTTTCTCTTTGCCCCAGTGGCTAATTGAACTAACCAAGAATTTTCAAACTTATCGACAAACAACTTACATTTTTCCACTATCTGTGGTGCAATGTAACTAAGACTAGCTCCTGGATCGATTAAAATGGTTATAGGGGTTTGATTAATCATACCTTCCACTTCCACCATGGAAGTCTGATAGTCAGCTTGACGGTTCTCCAAAGCTGCATTAATTCTGGGCATAGTCCTCGCTAGTTCTCCAACGGTCATTTCCTCTTGCACAATATGAATATTGCTGACTGACTTTTTCCAGTTTGGATAGACTAAGGCATAGTGCGGGCCATTACATTCCCATCACTTAACAGGCTCCTTACGTTCAAAACTCTTGGTAAAATTCCCATGGTTATTTGCAGCTTCCTTGCCCTTAAAATTATTTGAATTATTGGAAGTACCATTTCTATTTCCCTGGAAATTCTTATCGTTAGAATAATTTTTATTCTTATTATTCTTGAAATTCCTCTGGGGTACAAATTCCTTCTTCTTCTTAGACAGCTAAGAAATCGCTGCACTTTAGGTTTCTCGTCTACTAGGTAAGGTACATACCTAAGCAGGCTTAAAAATTTACTGTTCAAATCTTTCATAGTCATTGAACCTAACTTTAATTCATAAAACTCTTTAGCTCTTTCTTCGTAATATTGCTCAGACAAAAATTTCTTCTTGAAGTAACTTTTAAAAGTACTCCAATTAACTTCCTTCTCTCTTATACCCTTGACTCTCTTCAGGTCTTTCCACCATATATCAGCTTTTCCAGAGAGATTATATATTGCCATCCTTGCCTTTAGCTGATTAGAATAATTGTATATATGAAAATACTTCTTCATCCCGGATAACCAGGACTCTGCTTCCTCCCCTTTTTCGGTCTCTCCATTAAAAGTTGGGGGATTTATCTTTTTAAACTCCCCTGAAATTTCCTCGTATGGTTTGTACTTCTTCTTTTTGTCATACAAATCATCTTCACTACTGTCACTAGTAGTGTGATAACTTTTTCGTTCACCGAACCCTTCAGATGATGAACTACTTTCATTTTTCGCCAGCTTCATCTTTTTAGATCTTCTTTGATGACTAACATCCTCAGATGCTGATCTTCTGCTCCTTCCTTCAGTTTGGAACTTTTCTATTAAAATTTGGTTCAATTCTTCCTGAGCCTTCAAAATCCTCTCATTCTCCCTCTTGACTTATTCCATTTCAGTCTTCAAATCTTTTACAGTCTGCAATAGCTTTGAAGAGTTGGCAGTCACCTCTTCTAATATAGGTTCTCTGGGCAATTGTCTTGTTTTGGTGTCTGGAGACTCCTCCTGTGCATACTCTCCTAGCTTTTCCATACCTGCCTGTTAAACTTCAAAAAAAGGAAATTTTATGTTCTTAACATAAAACAAAATATATGTTAGCATCTTAATTTAATTTACTGTTCTATGGAAGCTAGTTGGGCTGCATTAAGGCCTATTGTTTGAACCTTATGCTCTGATACCACATGTCAAAACCCAAAATTTCCGAAAAATTTAAAATTTTCAAAATACAGATAAATTTCATAAATGCAGTCAACTAATTATTTGATTAGTTAAATGTTAATGAATTCACTATCTGAATTATTTATTTGGTTCTTTTTATCTTATAGAACGATTGCTTTTTCAGTTTACTGACTTGTTTTTCTTGCGACCACAAGGTGGAACTGTCATGAAAATTATGGGCTTACTTGGCTTTCGAGCTAACGCAGAATGTTTTGTTGTGCTTACAGACTTACAGGTAAGAAGTTTGGGTGCTGCTTGTCGTTAATTCTAAGGCATTTTGAAATAAGTTCGTCATACAATAATAACTCAGTATAGAATATAATTGCTAATCAATTTCCAAAGCTTATCGAGGTAAAATCATTAAACTGTCTTCCTTTTAAGATGTTAAGGAATGAGATTCAGTTCTGTTAGTAATGGCTACAACTGCCTTTTTCCTAGTAGATGTAAATTTATAGTTCTTGATGTTTACTAAACTATTAGATGTCTATCATAGTCGTCAAGTGTAAAATGCTAGAAATATTTCTTTACAAGAATAGTAAGTATGGCAGAGTTATAAAGTCAATGGTCTAGTTTAAATTGTACAAAAAATACTAATTTATGCCATGCTTGAATTGGCTACTGCACAGTGTAAATTGATAAATATTTTATGTGCCAAAACTCCCACTTCCATTACTTCGAATTTTAAAGGGGTTATAACCTTCTTGCATACTACAACCGATTAAATTATACTAGTGTTGGAGGGTTGAATTCCTCTGTACTATAATCGCTTGGAAAGTAACATTCAGTTGAGGTTAATATATATCATAAAAAAATTTCAAGGTTAAGCCCTTAAACATTTAGAGACTTATCATGCTTTCATGCAAACCTTGCTAGTTCAATAATAAATCTTTCAAAGATAAAGATACTAATACCAGCAAGAAGATATTTACCATAGAATGATTACGTAAATTTCTTTTATAACATAACAATCAGCCTAACTTTGAATAAAGTTAAAGTTGGTTTAGTGAATAAAGGCCAAGTTTATAAAACAAAAGAGGTCATAGGATGGACCTCACCCATAACGAGTCTATGGTTTATCCTTGAATTTAAGTTCTATAATCCTTTACTATGATGTGTCCTTTATCTCCTTACAAGCATAATATACTAAGTTAAGTATTGATTCCACCTTTGCTGAAGTTACAAATACTTGGTTGAATGAGTAATTGTTTGTGAGTAAAGTTCTCACCAAGAGAAATATTCATTATTAAATTCATTTTATAACATAGTTACAAGACTCTAGTACTAACATGATTATAATTGTTTGATGAAGGAAAGTTTGCATAGAATAGAGAAAGGATTATGCAAAAGACCACACCAATGTATACAAGGCTAAACTCGACTTACGTTTTATGAATACCATACCTTATAAAGTAAAGGGTCGTAAATCCCACACGACCTTGATGATTGTTATGGTAAAGTGTTTAATAATAACAAATCTTACATTCCCATGCAGCGTATGTGATGGTTTGACATTGAGACAAGGGTTAAAATTGATCCTTCGATTATCAATGATTGGAATAATACTTGATGAAGAGCTCGTCGGGACTATACACTCATACCCACTGCACGCAAAATATTTATCAGACTAACGTGGCATCGTCTTGGCCATATATTGCACAGTTAAAAGGCACAATGTTGAAGCCTAGCTTGACATTCTTTACGTCACCTTTGGGCCCTCTGACCGCTCTGCTACCATGATCTTACCTGCACAGTCGCTTGCACTCGTTGTCAGCAGTATCCCTACTTGATGTTCCTCCTCGTAAGCTCGTCCTGAAAGTTTAATGGAGGAATGCTATTACGAAACTGTTTGTTGCTTGGTATAGGGTTGTGAAACTTTCTTTAGGGTTTCTCCATCGCAGCTCGCTTGAACCAGCATCTTTGACTGTAGAAAGGTTCCTTCCTCTTTGGCTTAATATTGAGAATCGAGGTCTGGCTTTCCTAGGTTACTGGGGCATAGGGTTTGCAGTAAAAGTAATTTTCGTTGAAGATGGTTGCAGCCCAAGCATTTACGGTTGCTTGGCCAGTTTCTTAGACCCCAGTCGTCGTTGATTGCTTACCCTTCTGGTAACTCCTTTCTGGCTGCAAATGAAAGGTATTCTTCTCCTTGCGTTGATAGTCGTTCTACTGCTCTTCAGTGGTCATATTTCAGTTACAAAATGAGGTAAGAAACGTTGTTTAATTCATTCGTTATCTTTCCAACACTGTTTTGCTTAAACAGTTGTTTTATTTTGTTTCAAAGTTTTAATATCATTGCTCCTCTTCATTAACAGGGTCAACCTATCCTCCTCGGCGTGATTGGTGCGAGACCATGGCGACTGGCTAGTTTACGTTAAGCCTGGTTTAACCATGGCATTTCCTCCTTGCTTGGTCCCTTTGGGACATTTGTGGGTTGGTGCGTCGTGGCCTGCAACCCTTGTGGTTTCGATTTATCCTGTTACTTAATTTTGTTGTTTTTAAAGGATGAAGAGACCCTTACATTAAGCGGGGTGCTCCGGCTCCGGCCGTGACTGTAATTTCTAGTTTTGTTTAGTTACTGTGTAAAAAGTATAATGAACAGAAGGTTGTTATGCCATACTCTTGATTACTTGTAGAAGCCGAGGGCTTTGGAAAGTCTTCCGACTCTTTGTTTATCTTTGCTGTATATTTTGATATTTGTAGGGTTTTACCCTAACTCCATGATATAAAGCTGTCTATACAGTCTCTTTTAAAAATAACTTTTTTGTTTAGAGTACAGTACTGAAATTTATTTGTTTTACTTGTGTTGTAAATATATTATTTAAGCTCGGCATAATGAGCATATCTAAGTTCTGTTACTTAGATTCCTGTAATCTAAGATATCTAATTACACTCTGTAATTTATTAAAATTATTAACTGCTAGGGTTTTCTATACATTGTTTATATATTGATTTACTTTATTATTAAAAGAATTGTAAATGTTGTTATATAGTTTATACCCTTCGGAATATAAGGTCTTTATGTTTTTAATGAAGTTCTTATGTAACTGTCAGTTAATCTTTGAGTACAGAATTTATATTTTATTTCAGGTTTGCAATAATGAGATAAGTACATTACTTTAATTACATAATAATACTATTTCTATAATTTGTATATTACCTGCATACTTAGTTCATAAAAAGTATATAATAAGAAAGTATTTTGTAAGAATGATATCTTACCAGTAAGCACTATTGCTCCTATTGTTATTTATACTTATTTTATTTTGTAAATGTATAGAGGGATAGTATTATGTTGTTTATTTCTTATGCCATCTGTGCTAAATACTTTATAAAAGTTCTCTTAGTATTTATTTTATCTTATTATGTTATGATGTTAGTAAATATAAAATAAAACAATTAACAAGCTATCTATGATCTATCTCGTAAATATATTGAATATTCGTTTAAACTTTATGAAAGATAGATTACTAGCTCTAGATATAGTTCGAGCTCAGTTAGACAAAAGCATAATGAATGAATTAGTTACATTACTAATCATACATAAAATCTAAAACCAGCTTGGTTTGACAGTAGAATTTAATCAATATTTAACTAATCCTACTTTCAGTTTTATTGTTAGACATAAAGTAGTTAAATTATCCTAAACTGGAAGAAATAAACTGTAAAGTTAAACAGCATGTTTACCTAGTCTAGTCCTACTCCAGTGTAACTATTATATTCTCCTCTTTGGTTTAAAAATAATAAGACTACTGAAAGTAAATACTGTACAATGAATAGTTTTATCTACTAACACATATTACTGTCAATAAAAAAAATGATATTTCTTCTGATAATAGATAAAGAAAACAATCTATTATTCTACATTTTCATCAAACTATCTTTATTTATAATTTCACCACATGTGCTGGAGTACGGTCTGGATCACTCCAAATGAGGAAAAACACAAGTAGGGCTTTATTTCTCATCGGAATGATTCTATTACTAAACAAACTAAAAACAAATTCATTACTAAACCATCTCAATCTTTACATCATAAGCTACAATGCATCATTCCATCATACACAGATAATAAGATAGAAATTAAATAATAACAGAACCTGTTCTGAGATCTTGGACGACAACAGTAATGGGAGGCCGTTCCTCCCTACCAATTCCTGCAGAGCGCTCAAACAGCGACTCGTCAGGACCCCCGAGCTTGCTCTGGTCTCCCTGGCTGGAACTAGGTGCAGCAATAATCAAGTATCAGTCTTCAGACTCAATACCAATCCTAAACTTATCAGTAAATTCTCTCAGCTAGCAAGCTGTATTAGACCAAGTTACTGCAGATTAACTCTCAAAACACCTTCCTTACAGTTTTCCCTTTTCCCCAATGAATTCCTTGAAGTGCATTCCTCCTAAATGATTCTTCTCCTGGAAAATATCTGAGCAACCTCAGCTCTATTCATTGGGTACTTTTAAAAAATTGCCTAGGTCTTTTTGGGTTAGTTGTCATTTATTGAGCCACCTGCTCTGATCCCACTTTCTTGGGGGATCATGACCCCAAATGTAGGGAAGTTGCCACCTGCAACATAGGAAGTGTTTGAGGATGCTGCCACTTGTCTTTTGCTCTCCACCTAGTTCCTTCCACCAATTTGACCAGTAACACTCTTATTAACAGCTCTCCCAAGCTGTTGTCTCCACTTTTTATTTATTAATAATAAAATATTCAGAATTACATTCCACTTCTTTTGACTCTGCTGAGTCATCAGTTCTTACTTAGCATTAAATTTAACATAAAGTCTTAGGAAATCAAATTAAAACAATTAACATTATTTTACAAAATTGGGGTATGTGACATGTATCCCTCAGGCTGCTTCATGTATATCTCCTCTTGAAGATATGCATGTATAAATGTTGAATTAACATCGATATGATGCACTTCCTAGTGCTTAGATGCTGAAATTGCCAAAACTAGGCAGATGGAGTCCATTTTTGCAACCGGTGCAAAAGTCTCATGGTAGTCCACACCTAGGACCTGGGAGAAACCTTTTGCCACCAGAATTTCCTTATATTTACAGGTGTGGCCATATACAGCAACCTTAGTCCAAAACACCCACTTGCATTGAACCAATTTCCTTCCTAGAGGAAGAGAAACTAGCTCCCAAGTAGTGTTTTTCTGAAGAGAATTCATCTCTTCATCCATGGCAACTTGCCATCTCAGATCCTTCTGAGCAGGGTAGTAAGGCTTTGGGTCTGAAATTATCATCAAATAACAATATTTTGATGGAAAATAATCAGGACAAGAGAGTGCAATACCTGCTCTTTGGAAATCAGACCAAGTTCTCCTTGGATCATCCGGATTTCCAATGTTATCTCCTTTGGAGGAGAGTGTCTGTCGAGCCCATGTTGGGAGATGATTTTGTACTTCAGGTTCTAATTAAGCATCTAATGTTTGCTGTACACTAATATAAAAAATCATAGGACCCAAATCAGGGTCATCACCCCCAATTTCATCATCCAAATATTCAATAGAATAGGAAGGAAATTCAGTAGTTTTCTCCTTCACTAGTTCCACCTCCTGAAGAGGCTCATCGAACTTGACACTCCTTTCGATGATGATCTATTTTGTTTTGATATCCAATAGCTTGAAACCTTTTGATTTATCAGGATACCCAATAAACAAACATTCTATTCTTTGTGGTTTCAAATCCCTCCTTTTATCAAGTGGAATTCGGGCCCATGCAGTGGACCCAAACGCCCGCAAGTTCAACACATCCGGCTTGTGTCCGAAGTATGCTTCAAAAGGGGTATTCCCTTTCATGGATGACTATTTCACTCTATTTTGAATGTATTCTGTAGCATGCATGGATTCACCCCACAAATTTGCAACCAACTTCTTTGATTCCAACATACATGTGGTCATCTCCTTGAGAGACCGATTATTCCTTTCCGCTACACCGTTCTACTGGGGAGTGTATGGAATTGAATGCTAGACCTGAATACCACTTTGGGAGAATATTTGCAGCAAATAATTATTTATATACTCCCCACCATTATCAGATCTCAAGATCTTAATCTTTTGGCTAGATGCATTCTCGATCAAGGCCTTCAGTTCAGTGAATTTTTCACAGACTTCAGACTTCTTTTTGATAAAGAAGAACCATGTGTACCTAGAAAAAGCATCAATAAAATTTAGAAGATACCTAGATCCATTCATGGATGTGATAGGCATGGGACCACTGATATTATAATGTATCAGTCCCAAGATGCATGTAGCTCGGCTTTCCTTCCCTCAATCAAACTTGTGCTCAGGGTGCTTTCCAACAACACAGCCCTTACAAATTCTAGTGGTTTCCTTGATGACCAAGAGGCCTTCAACCATGGAGTTTTTCTGTAATTGCTACAAGTATTTGAAGTTGATATAGCCGAACCTCTCATGCCACAGTCTACTAACTTCATTTCCATGATTCAGTAGTGCGGTGGGCTTTGCATCCGGCACAAAATGGTAAAACTCATAGGCTTTTGCATGATGGTTTGCAAGGCCTTTTGCAACAAGTTTCCCAAATGCAAGTTCCATGCTCTCTACATCATTTGGGCCGAAGGATACTCTCTTGGGCACTCCCATATGTGTCATTTGATAAACGCTCAGGAGGTTTGATTCCAGAGACGGTAAATACAAAACATTTGAAAAATTGTCATTCTCAAGATCAACAGTACCTTGTCCTTCTAAAATAATGGTGGATTCATCTCCCATGTGGATGGGGATGGATTTGCCAGTCTCCAAATATGAGAAGGAGTCTCTTTCAGCCATCATGTGGTTCGATGCTCCAGAATATATCAAGAGTTCTTTGGACTTCTAAGTGCTTGCCATGAGGGCATGACCTCTTTCGTGCTGTGGTTCCCAATCTTGTTGATCTCACCTCCGAAAGCTTTCCTGAAGATTGATGTGATTTCTCTTAAGGAGAGAGGTAGCTTCGTCAAGTTTTTTTTTCATGCAGGCATGTTTAGGGTGGAATCCCTTCCTACAGTATGAACACTTGACTTTTTCATTTCCATGATGCCCTTTTCCTTTGTTCTTCTTTGAGCCAGAAGACTCATCATGCTGTTGGTTTTCAACTTTAGGTTTAGTTGCTTCAAATTTAGATTTTGGGTTCTTTTGCTACTTTCCTTTACCCTTCAGATATTTGGGCCCCAAGACATGGAAGGCTTGATAACGGGATGATCTGATGATCCCCATCTAGACAAGCTTATCATGTTCACTTGTGAGGGACTCATTGAAGGCATTGAGTGAAGGCATCTTCCATCTAGGGGTTGTGAGCTTCCCCGCATGAAATGTAGAGACAAAAACTAAATAATTAGCTCCAAGTTTGGAGAGTATGGCGAGGATGAGCTGATCATCCTCCTTCCCCACTTTGCATTGCTTCAACAGTAAGACAATGTGCTTGAACTTTGTGAAAAATTCATTCAAGGTATCTAAATTGGAAGGCTGGAGAGACATCAACTCATTCTCAAGCTGGTATACTCTCAAATTATCCTACTTTCCATACAGGGTTTCTAATTTGTCCTAGATTTCCTTTAGAGTCTTCAATCCCAAAATATGGAAAAGAAGATCCTAGGAAACAGAGAGGCACAAGAATCCGAATGCTTCATCTTTCTTGTTCAAGAATCTAGCTTTGTCTGTCACAGAAGCAGGCTCTTCTTCAGTGTCCATAGTGACCCTATAGAGTCCTCTAGCACATAGCCAGATCTCCATGTCTCCTTTTCATGAGTGGAAATTGAACGAAGTCAAGAGTTATACGGAAGAAGCCATCTGAAACGGCTGGAGCGAATGCTTTCACCTGTTAAAAACCTGAAAATCAAAACAAAAGGGGCACCATAAGGTCGGACAGCCTGCACATTTTAGGCTTTCATCACACTCAGCATAGTCATTCAAGCAAGATTGATCAACAATTTCCTTACTTGGGGTATTAAGTGGTAAGCCTTGGCTTCTGGTGCAGTGCTGGAATTTTTGAGCTTTTGCTCAATTTTTCATGCAAGATCTGTCAAAAACCTTGTTTTTTAGAGATATGAGCTTCATCCCGCCGTGAGCTTGTTGTTGTATTTGTAAATTTGGAATGTATTCATCTATGTATCTTATGTATTGTAACCTGATGTTTATTCCGGGATGTATCTATAATGTAATTGAGTCATGTTGTCATGCCCCGATGTTTCAATCGAGAGGATCAATAATGTAAACAATTCATGTCAAGTCATTGTGGGTAACTCTCCAATTGTCTCAGGGTTAAAGTCCCCGCAGTTTCGAGGCACTAGGGTTATTAGACTCTCCTAGTAGAGGTCATCCCTAGTAGGGTTTTAGTCATGTCGGGATTAGTATAAATAGAGAACTGGAGTCTCTATTTATCACACAACTTATACACACTCAGGTGTAGTGCATAGTTGAGGAAGGAGAAGACACTGGGGCTAGACAAGAAGAAGATTACTGCTATCGGGAGATCACTTACTTTTTTGGGCTTTTACTATTTTGGTGTCGATTCTATCTCTGAGGAAGTTGTGGGGTTTTCTCCATTTATGGTTTCCCCGAGGAAAAACAATGTGTTCATTGTATCTTGTGTTTGATTTTTGTACTTGTTATTCTCTCAGTTAAAGATCCTAATAATGCTATCTTGAATGTTGAAAAACTAACATGGTATCAAAGCTAACCTGAGAAGAAGACACTGTGCAGCTGCGGGAACTAGGGATTCCTAGTTTGTGGATCTTCCTCCATATATTTTCAGCAAAAGTAAGGTGAAATAACTCTCCTCCTTAGGGCGCATCTTTCTGTCGAAGCAGAATCCAATTCTGAGGTATTTCAGTTTTGGACCCAATAATACTGCCAGAAATTAGGGATTTTCACAAAAGAGGAATTTTTCAGTGAGCCCAGGCCTGTATTGATCTCCCCAAAATCGAAGTTAGGGATAAATTTCAAGTCATTTGGGTGGATAGAACTCCAGAAAAGCAAAACCCTAATTTGCTCCTGATCCAGTACTACGGGATT
Source organism: Pseudotsuga menziesii (assembly GCA_001517045.1). Taxonomy (NCBI): domain Eukaryota; kingdom Viridiplantae; phylum Streptophyta; class Pinopsida; order Pinales; family Pinaceae; genus Pseudotsuga; species Pseudotsuga menziesii. The sequence continues at coordinate 285,450 of LPNX010918698.1, forward strand.
TCAGCTCCAAATCCAAATCGGACATCTTGACCTGGTAAGATCTAAATCTTTTGTATTTCCATTTGAGGTTCTCATTTTAAAGATGTCTCATCATACCAAGCTTGATGAAAAGCTTGAGGGAGCTGATAAATTTCGAGCCTGGAAGTATAGGATCTCCCTGGTCCTATAATAAAATGAGTTAGACTCCTACATCCATGAGGAGGTTCCAGTTCCAGAGGGAGATGAGGCAAAGGCCTTACACAAGAAGAAGATGGTTATGGAAAAGAGGATCATTGCTGATTCTATCAAGGATCACCTTATCCCACAGGTGTCCTCTCTCAAGACACCTAAAGCTATGTTTGAAAGGAAGAACATAAACTGAAAGATGACTCTAAGGAATCAATTGAAGAATGTGAAGATTCAGAATGCAGAGATCATCCAATCTTACTTCAAAAGGGTTTCTCGGATCAAGGAACAATTAGAAGCTGTAGATGAAGAAGTGGAGAATGCAGAGATTGTGATTACAACCTTGAATGGCCTTCCTAGGTCATGGGATTCATTCATCCAAGGAATCTGTGCTAGAAAGAAGTTAGTCAAATTCAGCAGACTGTGGGAAGAATGTTCTCAAGAAGAAGCTCGGATAGCAGCTCGAGAAGAGAAGATGGGTAGTGAAGATCAAGCTCTCACAGTTCACTCCAAGAAAGGTAGAAGAAGACCTCATTACTCCAAAGGTAAGGATCCTCATCATAGAGATAACATTAGAAGAGACCTATCTAAAATGAGATGTTATACATGTGATGAAAGAGGACACTTTGCAAAAGACTATCCTAAGAACAAGGTTCACTCTCATAAGAAGAAGGGGAACAAAAGAAGACATCATGCTCATGCTGCAGATAAATGATGAACCATCCAAGAAAAGAACCAAATATGAAAGTGAAGATTCTTCAAGCGAAGATGAATATGTTTTGATCTCCGCTCTCACAGGTAACATTACTCATGGAAATGATGATTGGCTTATAGATAGTGGGGCTTCCAAACATATGACTGGATTCAAGGAATCCTTTGTGAGACTGTCAGAACATGAATCACCTCACAAGGTGAAGCTAGGACATGACTACCAATATCCAATAAAAGGTAGTGGGGAATCTTCCTATAAACTAGACTCTGGAAAGTCTCTAACAATGAAAGAAGTATTGTTTGTGCCAGGACTCAAGAAGAACCTTCTCTCTATAGCAGCATTGGATGCAAAAGGAATGAGGATTGCATTCATAGATGGTCAATTCATCATGTGGCCAAGAGGTAAGACTATCAATGATGCAGTGGTGATTAGATAACAAGAAGGAGGTCTGTACAAATTGAAGGGCCATCCAGAACAAGCCTTGGTCCATGACATAGTAGAGCCAAATGAGCTTTGGCATAGAAGGCTTGCACATGTGCATTACAGAGCACTACCTATTGCAAGCAAAGCTATTGAAGGTCTTCTAGAATTCCAAGAAAAACATGATGGGGTTTGCAAAGTATGTGCGAAAGGAAAGAATACAAAGAAGACATTTCCCAGTAGCAAAAGAAAAGCCAAAGGCATACTAGAAATCATCCACTCTGATGTATGCAGTCCGATGTCATCAAACTCGCTAAGTGGGTATGCATATTATGTTTATTTTATTGATGATTTTTCTAGGAAGACATGGGTTTACTTCATGAAGAACAAAGACGAAGTATTCATCAAATTGAAGGAATTCAAAGCCTTGATCGAGAACCACACTGAAAAGAAGATCAAGACTTTTCGATCAGATAATGGCAGAGAATTCACTTCAAATGAATTCAAAGAGCTATGCAAAGAATCAAGGATTAAGAGGGAGTTGTCCACTCCTTATAATCCACAACAGAATGGGATTGCAGAACAGAAGAACATAACTATTATGGAAGCTGCAAGAGCCATGCTTCATGATCAAAATATTCCTATGCATCTTTGGGTGGAAGCTACCAAAATAGATGTGTATGTACAGAACCGTACTCCACATAGAGTACTCTACAACAAGACTCCTGAAGAAGTATTCTTCGGTAAGAAACTAGAAGTCAGCCATCTCAGAATATTCGGCTGTCCTATGTACATACACATTCCAAAAGAGAAGAGAACAAAATTAGATCCTTCAGGAAAGAAGGGAAATTTTTTGGGATACTCTGAAAGCTTGAACACTTACAGAATATATTTCCTAGGATACAACAAGATTGACATCAACAGGGATGTGACATTTGATGAAGACATGGCTTACAACAAATCTAGAAAGAGACCTGTTGAAGAACCTGAAGAAGCAGAAGCACCCAGAACTCATGATACAACCATGAATGAAGAAACTCAAGAAGAATATCGAGATTTCAAAGAACCACAAAGACCTGTAGATCCACCTCTCGAGAAGAATCCTCATAAGAGGAAACCTGCTTGGGTACAAGAACTTATCCAAGGTGCAGAGAGATATGGGGCTCTAGAAGAGAATCATAGAGAAAGAAAGAGGACCAGATCTTGCTCCAAGTATGTAGCTTTACTATGTGATTTCATTGACAAAGAAAATTCCAGTTATGAAGAACCGGCAGAACAAAAAGAATGGAAGGATGCTATGATTGAAGAGTATCAATCGATCATGAAGAATGATGTTTGGGATGTTGTCCCAAGACCAGATGGGAAGTCCGTTGTAACTTCCAAATGGATCTAAAAGATCAAACATGCTGCAGATAGTAGCATTGAAAAATATAAGGCAATATTTGTGGCTCGGGGTTTCTCTCAAAAAGAAGGAATAGATTATGAAGAAACCTTTGCTCCTGTAGCTAGATACACTTCCATCAGATCGGTACTTGCTCTGGCTACAGTGATGAAATGGAAGATACATCAAATGGATGTCAAGACTGTTTTCTTGAATGGTGTAGTGGAAGAGGAAGTGTATGTAGAGCAGCCACTCGGTTTTGAAACTCATGATAGGGAGTCTCATGTGTGTTGATTGAAGAAAGCCCTGTACGATTTGAAATAGGCACCCAGGACCTGGTACGGCAGAATTGACAGATTTCTATCCAATTTGGGCTTTACCAAGAGTAAAGCAGATTCCAACCTTTACTACAAGGTTGAAGATGGAAACCCAGTGATGCTTCTAGTATATGTAGATGATCTATTTATGATAGGTATGGATGGGTTGATCACTGATACAAAGAGAAAGCTTGCTGCTGAGTTCGAAATGAAGGAATTAGGGATGATGCATTACTTTCTAGGTATGGAGGTGTGGCAGAGTATAGATGGAATCTTCCTTGGACAAGGGAAGTATGCAGTAGAGATCTTGAAGAGGTTTGGGATGATAGACTGCAAGGCTATGGCCACACCTATGGCATCGAACCTGAAGCTCTTGAACAATGCTTCATCATATTTGGTTGATGCTATGATGTATCATCAGATGATTGGGTCCTTGATGTACCTAATGAACACAAGATCATATATTTGCTTTGCTGTGAACACCTTGAGCCAATTCCTGACAGATCCAAGACATGTTCACTTGATTGCTGCAAAGCATATTCTGAGGTACCTAAAGGGTACAGTTGATTATGGGCTCAAGTACAATGTGAATCAAAATATTAAACTGGAAGGCTATGTTGATTTAGATTGGGTAGGAAGTGCCATTGATAGGAAGAGCACTTCAGGGTGTTGCTTCAGTATGGGATTAGGTGTGATCTCTTGGTTTAGCAAGAAGAAATCCTGTGTGGCACTAAGTACAGCTGAAGCAGAGTATGTTGCAGCTTGTTCAGCTATTTTTGAGGTAGTATGGCTAAGGAAGCTACTGTCTAATTTATTTGATCTCTAGTTGGATGCCACTTGTAAGGGCTGAGCCATTCTGTCATGGTGAGAGTATTAGTTCCTTCCATGTCAGATATGAGTGCTGGCCATTCTGTCGAGTAGGACAGATGTAAGGGCAACTGCCATTCTAGGAATGGAGGCACCTGGTCAGTTACCAGGAAAACTCAATCTAGGACTGAGAAGCCATTCTGATGTGACAGAGGGATGTGTTCCCACTTGATCAGATGTAAGTGCTGAACCATTCTGTCATGGCTAAAGGATTAAGTTCCTCCCATGTCAGATGTGAGTGTTGGCCATTCCGACAAGCAGGTCAGATGTAAGGGAAACTGCCCTTCTCTAGGAGAATGGAGGCACCTGGTCAGTTACCAGGTAGCTCAGTCGAGGACTGGGGGCCATTCTGATATGATTGTTGGGATGTGTTCCTTCATGATCATATATGAGTGCATAGCCATTCCATCAGTAATGGGATGTGTTCCCTCACTGGGTGGATGTAAGTGCAGAGCCCTTCCATCAGTAATGGGATGTGTTCCCTCACTGGGTGGATGTAAGTGCAGATCCCTTCCATCAGTAATGGGATGTGTTCCCTCACTAGGTGGATGTAAGTGCAGAGCCCTTCCATCAGTATTGGGATGTGTTCCCTCACTAGGTGGATGTAAGTGCAGATCCCTTCCATCAGTAATGGGATGTGTTCCCTCACTGGGTGGATGTAAGTGCAAAGCCCTTCAAACAGTAATGGGATGTGTTCCCTCACTGGGTGGAAATAAGTGTTGGGCCTTTCTGATATGATTATAGGATTGGTTCCTACATGATCAAATGTGAGTGCTTGGCGTGCCTTTCTGACGAGCAGGTCAAATGTAAGTGTTGGACGGACCATTATGACGAGTAGGTCAGATATGCTGAAGAAGACCTACATGGAGTCTAGGCCTACAAACAGCATGAAAAAGGGTTGGCTCTGTAGAACTTCCTGTGATGAGAAGAATCATGAGATAACACTCGAGATGATCCAGATCCAGTGGTGATGATCCATACAAGATGATTTAGATCGAGTGATGATCCAGATCCAGTGATGATGATCCAACAGTGATGATCCAGATCCAATGATGATCCAGATCCAGTGATGATCCAGATCCAGTGATGATGTACCATGATGATCTAGATCAAGAGATGATCTAGATTCAAAGATGACTTAAAGACTCAAGATGCAGATGATGAGAAGATCCAGCTGATACAGAGAAGAAGACCAGTACTGAAAATTGTGTCGAAAGAATACCTTCCTAGTTAAGAGGGAGTGTTGATGTATTTGTAACTTTGAAATGTATTCATCTATGTATCTTATGTATTATAACCCGATTTTTATTCCAGGATGTATCTATAATGTGATTGAGTCATGTTGTCATGCCCCAATGTTCCAATCGAGAGGATCAATAATGTAAATAATTCATGTCAATTCATTGTGGGTAACCCTCCGATTGTCTCAGGGTTAAAGTCCCTACAGTTCTTGGGCACTGGGGTTATTAGACTCTCCTAGTAGAGGTCGGCCCTGGTAGGGTTTTAGTCATGTCGGGATTAGTATAAATAGAGAACTGGAGTCTCTATTTATCACACAACTTATACACACTCAAGTGTAGCGCATAGTTGAGGAAGGAGAAGACATTGGGGCTAGACAAGAAGAATATTACTGCTGTCGAGAGATCACTTACTATTTTGGGCTTTTACTGTTTTGGTGTTGATTCTATCTTTGAGGAATTTGTGGGGTTTTCTCCATTTATGGTTTCCCCGAGGAAAAACACTATGTTCATTGTCTCTTGTGTTTGATTGTTGTACTTGTTATTCTCTTAGTTAAAGATCCTAATAAAGCTAGCTTGAATGTTGAAAAACTAACAGAGCTCTGATACCATATTAATTTGTCACAGTGATCTAGGAACTGAAAACACGGTCTCACAAAGAATATAGACAGATAATTATAAAATTGGCAAAATGGTGCTGCAATGGAAGTAGTAGCTCTGTATAATCAAATGAATAATGAATAATACAATACAATGATCATGATGGAAGCATGAATGCCAAGACATTTTGAATTCCCAAGGAGGTCATTCAAATCGAATGAGTGAGTCTAGCTTAATTAAATGTAAGCCACAGTCAACACTCAAGTTAACCACTGATCAAAACCCTAATTGACTCAATTGAGCCCTAACTGAAGTCAGAGTGCAATAAATGACTGAGTCTAATTGAAAGTAGCTTAGACACATGTCACTACAATCCAACCAACAAGTGGTAGTGCATCAATGACTCCAATGAACCCCGATGAGGTTAACTGAAGTGTAACTGGCCATCAGAAGTGGTTGGAGGCACCCCTGTTGACTCCAGTTCATTAAATAATCATTAAATAGTCAATTTAATGAAGGAAGGTGCCTTCACTGCTCTGTTTAACTTATTGTAACCATCAGTTAGCAATATGGGACATTTATGACACTCAGATCACCCCCGGAGTGCTCCAGTTAGCCTCCCTGAATGTAGGAGAAGGATTAGTTATCCTCCTTGATTGAAGGTAGGCATGGGTGTGCTCATGCTGATGTCATACAGTGCTCCTTTGATGTCAATTAAGTCAATAAAACATAGGATAGTGGTTTAACTAGGACAAATTGACCAAAATGAGTGTGTATGGTGGTAAATGTCTCCAACAAAACTCAAGGTCAAAATCATGTAGGATAACAATCAATTGGAAGTATTTTCCCCCTAGCACCTGATGAGTCAGGATGTAGTACATAGGGTTTTTGTCTACGAGGACGGTGGTGGTGCGAAGCAAGATGTAATGACAAATTTTTTTGACAACAATGACTGTGGCTAGTGCCAGCTTCTCCACACGTGAATATCAAATTTCAGAATCGATAAGATTCTTACTGGCGTAGTATATCACGTGTTATTGGCCATTTTGATCCTCTTGAGCTAAAACCATTCCGATGGGAGTAGTAGAGGCAGCAACATATAAGAGAAAATCCTTTGAATAATCTGGGGGGTATATCATGGGTGAATGGGTCAAAGCATGCTTAATATTATCAAAGGCTTGCTGGGCTTGTTCATCCCAGAATAATGGAGTATCCTTCTTAAGGAGACGCATATAACCATGTGTTTTCTCAGCAAAGTTACAAACAAAACGACGAATAAATTTTTCCTTCCCTTGCAAACTTTGGAGTTCAAGGAGATTGGTTGGGGTAGGCAGGGCGAGTATTGCAGCAATCTTTAGTGGATCAATCTGAATACCATCTTTAGAAACCATGAAACCTAAGAGACGTCCTATCTCAATGCAAAAAACACATTTGTGTGGGTTCAGCCATATTTTGTAATGGCTACATCTCAGGAAAATATCTCAAAGATTTTGAGGATGATCTTGTCGCTGCTGTGAATGTGCAGGGAGATCATATAGGTACGGCTCCATGATGTTTTTAATGTCATGAAACACATAGGACATAGCACACTGGAATGTGGCTCCAGCAATCTTAAGACCAAACGGTAACTTCCTGTAGGAAAAGGTTCCCCCATGGGCATATAAATGTCGTCTTATGCTGATCGGCGGGAAATATATCCATCTGATTATAGCCAAAAAATCCATCCATAAATGAGAAGATGACACTTCCAGCACAGTTATCAATAATATGATTGATCTATGGAGTCAGAAAGTTGTCCTTAGGACAAGATTTATTCAGGTCTCGAAAATCGATGCAGACTCGAATAGTTCCCTATTTTATGTTCACAAGAACGATATTCGATACCCATTCCATCAAGGGTACAATATAGATGAATCCTACCTTCAGAAGTTTCTCAACTTCGGCTTTGATAGCCGTAGCCTTCCATGGATGGACTTGTCTCAATTTCTGCCTAATCGGTTTTGTTGTGGGATAGGTTTTTATCTCATGGATCACAATAGATGGGTCTATCCCAAGCATTTCTTCATAAGACTAGGAAAAAATATCTCGAAATTATTTAAAAAGTACTTTGTACTCTTCAGTTTCATATATTGAACAGTTCTTCCCTATATCAACATGTTCAACAGTTCCAGGTGTGACTGATATGTCGATTGGAGCCGTTTTGGTAATGTTGCATGAATTTCCTTTAGACTCAAAATTTTGCAACAAGACAGGTGTTTGCGGAATGTCGACAATATCAGTACCCAAAAGAGATACCAAATCATTATTAGTCGAACTGGTATTGGGGAGGAATGAGGATCTGTGATGATGATCCTCTCATACTGGTTCATTCGTACTCATAATCTCTATAATTGATTCTTCTAATAGAAAATTCTGAGAGAGATAATCCAGAGTAGGAAGAGAAGGTCCTAACCAGTAGGGCAGGTGGTAAGGATATGAAGCCACTAGATGAATATCATCTATATGGACATCGAAAATGGATTGGATGGAATCATAAACTGCTTCTTGTGGGCTTAGGGAGGATGATTCAACAACTTGCTTACCCTTGGGATCATAGCCAAACGAAGAGATCATATTGACAGTCATCATCTCTGTGCTAGAAGGAGCTGATGGGAACATTCCCATAAGGGAAAAATATTTCAGCATTCCTACACCAATCGACTAATAAGGAGGAGGGGATTGACCTAACAAAGGAATGGTATTCGTTGTAGGGGTAGTAACATCCGAAATATAGAAATCAAGTTGATCAATGGTTACAATCTTTCCCAAATGTGGAAACTAGATGGTTCTAAACACTGTCGAAGCAACAGTTGTCATAGCATAAAACCAATTTCTTCCTAAGAGAATATTGTAGTATAACGGGGCGTCCATGACTTCCACTTGAATGGAAACATTTTTTTCCCCCTAGTTCAACTGAAAGTGTTGGCATGAGACCATGGGGTTGGAATCCTCTTCCATCAAAGGCTTTTAGGGTCGTCGTTGATTTCGTAAGCTCGAGAGAACCAATGGCTTTCGAACAGGATAGAGACAGAACTGAGGTTGAAGCAGCTTCATCTAGAACAGTCCTACAGACCTTTTTCCCAACTAATTTTGTTACGATCTGAAAAGCAAGTTGGTGAGGTAACCTAGATTTTTGGTTCTTTGGGTTGAAATGAATCAAATTTGTGTTATCCAGGTCTATGTCTCCTAAAGCAGTTAACAAGCTTTTGCGTTGCATGGGACAACTTTGGAGTACCTCTAAGGTAGACATTGCACATGGTGCCTGAGCTAGGTCTTCAATAATATTATAAAACTATGCATCTTGGGAATTAGGATTAAAAACATCCTTCCTAAGAGTACTTTTGGGCGAACGCAAAATCATGTCGAGATTAGGTTTCTCGATAGTTAGGGGACCATTAGATGAGGATGCGGGAGAACCAGTAGAAGGATTTTTTTCTAGAGAAGGTTTTCCATTTCTATTATCCTCAAGCTTGTCATATGACTGTCTTCGAGTTGTGAGATTAACATTTTTCGACGACATCATTCGAATTTCCTCTGTAGGACTAGAACTTCCCTAGTTAGACATGTGGTCTACTAGTTGTTGCTGAGAAGGAAAAGGGTCAGTAAGGACTACCAGTGTGGGGTTACTCTTTAAAAATTTGTTAATTTCATCACGATGGGGACATTCCTTCGTGAAATGATAGCCACCACACAATAGGAAAGGATATTTAGCTTTCCTTTTTCCTTTATTGTCATTCTCTGGGGCCATAGGCTTGGTATTCTCTTGTTGGTTTTCGGGTTTCTTATTTTTTTCTTTTCCCTTTTTCTTACTACCAGATGATTACATACTTTGAATAACATTCACCTCGGCAGAAACTGTAGGATTAGAAGGAGAAATGGTAGAAGGACTAGGTTGTTTGGCAGGTTTTACTACTGAAGGAGGTTGGATTGAACCGATAACCCCATCAACAGGAGTTTCTGCGGGTGGCTTAGCCGGGTCCGTGCTGGGAAGAGGATCATGAGGAATAAGGTCATAAAAAATTTTAGACTGGGAATACACCATGTCTAGATACTGCATGTGACTAATAGCCTTCTCTTCAGTGACAACACCCCCCATAGCCACATCTCAGGCAATGGGTGGCAACAAAGACTTCGTAAACCAATCAGCTAAGAGTTGGTCCGGGATAGGAGCTTTAATGAGCCTTCTTCGCCTTCTCCACTCGTGAATATGATCTGATATACGCATGGAGGTATTTTGACGTAGAGAGGTCAAAAGCTCTGTACCCGTTTCATAATGAATGGGTAGCTGAAAGTGTGTGAGGAAGACAGTTTCCAAAGGACTAAAATCCAGAAATGAATGTCGTGGAAGTTCGATATACCACTTCGCGACCGTACTGTCAAAGTGTATTGGAAGATTCTCAATCAAATAGATTCATCCATCAAGGAGTTTGACGAACACCATAGATGGAAAGTCATAATGTGATTCTTGGGATCATCTCCCTGCTTACCATCGAATATAGGAATGTCCGATGGTAACTTGACTGGAATAGGGGGCCATGAAGGATTGTGTTGGATGGGGTCATTAATCAACTTGGACAAATTAGGAAAGTCCAAAGTTGCAAGGAAAGGTAACTAATGATTCTGTTCAACGTACTGGTAGTATTATAAGGCATGTAACCACCAGTAGGACCATAGGTTGACAGATACATAGGTTGTGGAGATGATGAACCTCCTGAAGTTGGACCCCCAATATTAGGGCCGCCAAAGCCACCAGGGCTAGTAGGACCATTAGGAGGAGGACCGCTAGGACCTCTGGGTCCTCCAAGACCGTCAGGACCGCCGAGACCGCTGGGACCACCTGGACCACTAGGCCCTTCGGAACGACTGGGAGGAGGCCCTCGGAACGACTGGGAGGAGTCCCACTAGACCCTCCAGGACTTCCAAGACCACCAGGCCCCCCAGGAGGAGGACCTCCATAAGGTGGCCCTCCTGCACCTCCAGGACCACCAGGACCACCAGAGGGAGGACCTCCATAAGGCGGCCCTCCAGCACCTCCAGCAGTATGAATAGGTATTCCCCCCAATGTTGACATGTATGACCAGTTGGATTGCCCCCATGGAGTAAAATTATTTCCAGGATATGGAATTCCAGTATAATACATGCCTGTAGGGGTAGGTTGATCATTCATATTTCCTACAAGTACTTGATGTGATGGGTAACAATACCCCTAGGAAGCTTGATTAATCACAGGTTGTGCCCCTAAAGGCTGGCCTGAACTCAATGGAGGGTTAACTATATTCGTACTGGTAGGAGTAACATAAACTATGGATGGGCCTGTAGTAGAGGTCTGTCTATTATGAGTAAAAACTCCACTAGATGGTAACATAGGTTGTGTTGGGGGTTTTCTCCCAACATTTAAAGGTACGGATACAACTGGAGTTGAAGGTTTCACCCCAGCCATAGAAGACATGGGAGGACTAGAAATAGACCTAACATTAGCAATGGTAGGGTCAGAAGTTTGATCTGGGTGGTGCGAAGGCTCAACAATATCAATAGGTCTCATAGAATCAGCCAAAGAATGATATCTGGCTGGCCAAGGATCCATATTGCGGGGAATAAGAGCCAAAATAGGTTCTTTGTGAGGCACGGGGGTTGTTAAGATTGTATCTAATCTCTGCATTCTCTCTTGAAAATCACGTGCACAGTGAATAGATGCTTGAATTTGTTTATACTCTTATTCACTTGGTGAAGATTGTTTAGGAGAGGTCCTATTTAACCCAATGAGGCAATGGCCTGTCCCATATAAGTTCCCCAAAACAGAGCATCAAGACCATAGTCTGGATGAACAGGACTATCAACACGACCTTCCACAAGACCATGGAAAGAAGTGTCACCCACAAGACGTTGTTGGACCAAGGGAGTAACGTAAGAAGCGAATTGGTCTCCGCTTTCTACAACCAGGTTCTCTTCCACATGGGAAGTATTTGTAGCTCCTTGGTCAGTGGCTTCCATTGGACCTTCTCCTATGACAAGAGGAAATTCGAGTGGCAAGCCCTGTGTTCTTCTGGACCGTCTCAAATTAAACTCAGCCGGATTGCACAATCACTAATCTAACCTAGGGTTTCAGAGCTAAGAAAAAACACGCCAAAAAAAACTTTCTCCTACTCAAGCTACATGCCAACAAGCAAATTCAAATGACAGGATGAGCTCAAATGGTCGGTCTCTCACCAAGATTGTCAAGTAGGTGCAACTCATGATATACCACAAGGGTACATGCGTAGTAATCTCCCCGAATGTTGTTTTTGGTTTATTGCTCCACACAAGATGGCCAAAGGGATTTTCTCATATAGATAAGGTATCCTAGTGGGGTCTCCTGATATACTCAAGGTACGTGGGAGCTCAAATCGGTAGTAGTGCAATATAATACACAACCGTTCACAATGGGCCTCCTGATATACAATCTAGTATGTGAAGTACCTTTCTATATACCTCAAGGGTACGTGAAATGCCGTTCAATATATCGATGGTACGTGGAAGAACTGTGCGAGTCCCGGGTTGTAGTGCGGACAAATAACAATAGATCCTATGTTTAATGATGCCTGAACACGTCTCTAACTTATCACTCAAATTTCTATACAAATTTTAGGCCTAAAGCTACCTTTAATTTTAAAGTGGATGATTAGGTGAATGCATGAGGTTTTGATAGAAAAGTGAAACCATGCAAATATGAAATGCAAGTTCATTCACTTTACCATTCAAAGTATGCCTAATTACGGGAAGGAGAGAGAGTGTTTTCTTATCAATTTGCTTTGAAACCAAAAATTCCCCAAACAACTATATTAAAAATATTTTTCCAAGCATACAACAAACAACACTTCTTCCGAATCAAATATTTTGAAAGCAAATAGATAGGGTAATATCTCTTTTCAAAGAAGAAGAAAGACAAACATCACTCCAATATGCACATGCAATCTATGTTTTCTCAATTTTTCTCTAAAACATGGAAATATCTAACTTAAACTATTGATATTTTTTCTTTTGATGAGATAATGATGCAAAAGAGACAAAAGAACAAAGGAATCCTGAAAGCTTGTGAGGCTAATCAGAGGTTCGGTGACTTAATATCAATAAAAACAATGACCTAATCTCAACAAAAAAAATCCTTTTTTTCAGAATGAAAAGAAGTCTTTCTCACACTTAATGAAAAATAGAAACAAGCAAACTGATCAAAGAGTCTTTCTTTTCAGTATTATCCAATAGAAAGAAGAGATCAAATCAGGTCTAAAGCTTCCAAAAACTACCTTCAGAATAACCAAACTTACAAGCAGTAATTTGTTAACCCAAAAATCTCCCACACAGCTCTCAATGGCCTACACCACCCAAGGACACCATCTCACAACACTCATTTCACTCCATAAGACCTTCCATTTGACCCCCACACCTCCAAAAGAGCCCAAGGATGAAGAAAAGGGCTAAAAACCCCAAAAAAGAGCCCAAAATAGCCCCCTAGGAGCTAAAGCCCTCAAAAAGGGGCTAAAACCCTAAAAGGGGCTAAAGTTAGGGCGGAAGGGGCTAAAGGCCCAAAAAAGGGGCTAAATCCCTGACCAAGGGCTTAAAACCCTAAAACCCCTTGGAAAAACTATAAAAGGAGGGTGGGAGGTCACTCTCAAAACACTCCTCACTTGCCTATTGTTATGCTGCCCGTGGATGCTTTGAGACATTTTGCTCTCAAACCACCCACTCTCCATCTCATCAAGTCATTGCTTCCCAACCAAGAGAGAGGTGCTCCCATGAGCTAGGGTATGGTGGCCCATTTCCACGTAAGTGAGGTATAATTTCTTTTCATGGTTGTTTATTTGTTTTTTTTCCTAATCCTCATTTCTATTTGCAGGTTTTTCATTAACATTGTTTGTAGGTCTTCTCCATTGTAGCTTAGGTTTATTTTGCAGGATTTGGAGGCAAAACCCTAACCTACTATGTGCAGAGGGGTTCAACAATGCTTCATCTCCTATCCTTTATTTTCTGTCGTTAGCTCTTAGATATAGTTTACAGTAGCTGCTATCTACTTGTTCTTGCTTAGATTAGCTTAGTTTAATTCGCTGCTCTGTCTATGTCATATTTCCATTCCATTTTTTAACTGTTTTTAAAGGGTAGGAACCTACCCTTGTTCCATATAGGCACAAGGGAGCCATTCCTGCCGCTGTAGTGAGGAGAAATTCTCACTACAGCTTTGGCGACTCCACTAGGTCGATCCCAGAAGATCCCTCGGCCAAAAATTTGAAGTTTTCAAGTTTTTTCCATTTTACCCTAGTTTTCAAAAATCTTAGGTTAGATCTGTTTAAATCTGCTTTATTTCCTATTTTAGTCAGTGTTGAATCCTCTACTAGGCCGAGCCGAGTTAGACTGACCCCAGTACCAGTTATTGTCAGCCAGATCTGACTCTGCATCACCAAAAAAACCCCTTGCCGGAGCAGGTCACTCTTATCAGGGGAAAATGTGAGACTGGGGTGCTCTTAATTGGCCAACAGGTGCACCCAAGGTGCACTTAATCCTCAGACAGGTGCGACTTCGTCCCAGAAGCTCAGGTTGCGACTGTTTTCGCATTCTATGCGACCCCCTCGCTCATTTCTGGAAAAATCTTGTGGCCCCCTCACTGGATTTGGTCAGAAATGTGCGGCCTGTCACACTTTAGTTGTATTTAAGTTTAATTAACAGTAATTTTCAGTTTCATAGGACTGTTAGTGCGGCCCATCCGCCTCTATCCACCATTGCAGGTCTCTTTCAATTCTAGTTTTTATTTTCTGCAAATCAATCCACGAACAATGTGTATATGCTAAATCAATCATTAAGGATTAATAAAATCAACTAGTCTAACTAAAAGTAACCTAAAAATAACCATCTTGCTGCCCCCTTCCTCCTCTACCCAGTCATCACCCTCCAAGGTATTCTGGGATACGACGAAGGGTAAGCTCGTATAGATCTAGGCACTCCATGGTATTTTTCCCAAACCACTAAAACCAGGTGACCTGGAAGGTAGAGGGGGTAGAGAAGGAGGGATTCTCATGGTGCTAAGCGTCCTCCCTGTTGACCAACCTAGCACTTGGGAGGTGACTTGAGGATCTAGGGATGGGCTTAGTCCCATTGTGTTGAGATCCCAACACCTTCTCTTGGTTGAAGAAGAATATCACTGAGAGGTAGACATTTAGTTAGGCCAACAATTCAAGGTTAATCACCATACTTGCTTACAAATTTATGTTTATGTTTGCATAAAAAACCATGATATGAGCTCTACCATGAATTCATAAACCATATTGCAAACCAAATACCAGAACAAACAAGCAAACCAACTCACCATACCAAATAATTAACCCAACTCAGTTCATGACGCTGAGTAAGCCTTAAAATTTACCAAATTTACACTAAGTTCAATAAATTCTACAGTCTTTGAGGACATAAGTCCCTGACTACTTCAACTGTGGGAAGTACTTGGGATTTTCCAAGAAACTCATTGTGAGGAGTACCACAGGAACCCCAAAGTAGTTGGCCGCTCAGAGGAATTGCCAAGCGAAACGGGAAACGACCCCTTTCGATTGAGTAGAAGCACCCGTGAGGAACAAGCCAAGCGCTGTCTTCTGGCAGTCTTGGTGGCCGAGAGACCACCTTCAGCCAATAGGAAGCCATTGAAACTGGGTTCCAAATCTCATACCCACCAATTTCATACACAAAATCAAACACAATTGATCCTCCATGATCTTCCTCACGCCTAAGAGGCAAACCACCACCATTTGGAACACTTGATCGGCACCATCGAAGCCGCTCTTAGTGATCTCCCACACCTTCAGAGGGCCACATAACCTCTGATTCTGATTCAGACCCATATCAGTTTGAACTAGACCTCCACACCGCACCATCAAGCCCCATGGCTAGTGCAGACTCAGATCCATTTTCCGGCCTAACCTTAGCAAGTGGACCCATGTCCACATCACAACCAGTCACCCACAACTTGGCAAGTGGTCCAAGCATAGTCATGCAGACTATCATTAGCCAATTTCTACCACCCATAGTGACCAGCCAAGCTGGCCTAGTGGTAACACACAGGGGCAGTGGCCCCTCCACACACACTGCCCCTCCTGCCACACAGGGGGGTAGTGCACCATCCACCTACATTTCCCCTACTACAATACATGGGGTATTTGCCCCTGCTACCCATACCATCCCCCCTATGACACTTGGGGGCATTGGCCCATCCACCATGGTGCCACCACAAGCACCCCTAGTCATACAGATGCATTATGCACCTGCAAACCCCACCCCCATTGCAACCCCATCCCACATCAACTTGGGGTCAAATATGCCCTTCATGGCTCGTCTGAACTTGCCTGACTTGGCTAAATTAACGAATGACCCCATCTTCCACAAGGCTTTCTGGCCACCCATACCAACTAAGCTGCCATCGAACATCCCAAAGTTTGAAGGCAAAGTCGATGAATGTCCCCAAAATCATATAATGACATTCCATCTGTGGTGCTTATCCAATAGCATCGCAGACGACTCCATCAGGCTAAGGTTGTTCCAACACACCTTACAGGTGTCGTGGCCAAATGGTACATTGAGCTGCCATAAGCCAAGTACCCTGACTTCAACTCCCTAGCCTTCATGTTCCTACAGTATTTCCAACTCCCTATCAGATATGACGAGGGGGTGGAGATCCTGTTATCCTGTCGCCAAAACACCGCCACTCACACCACTGATCATATCCATGAGTGGCGGTGGTGCCGTAGCTTGTGTAAGATCCAACTTGATGACAGGATCTTCTTGGATTGGTTCCTCAAGACTTTTCTCCCGCCCATCGCAAAGACATTGCATCTGACCGTCCCCAATCTGAAGAAGAGGCCATACTGAAGGCCCAACAATTTGACCTCATCTATGCCCAGTTGGGATACTTGTATACTGTCATTCCAGATGCTCCTTGTTCGAGTACCTCTTACCATGATGCACTGGGGGCATCCCATGCAGTGGATGGCATCATAGGATTAGTCTCCCAACAACCATAGCCTTGATCAGCACCACATGTCATTACACCCCAACCAAGCAACACTGCTAATGTTGCTTATCAAAACCAAGCTCCGGACTATGCTAGAATGATGTCCCAGTCCGGACCAGCAACCTCTTATGCACAACCTGCGCCACCGCAACAGGCTCAGGCCATGGCTTGGCCAACACAACAGTATTTGGGGCAAATTCCCACATTTGTGGCACCACCACCCCCACAAATATACTGTGCACCACCATTGCAACAAGTTCAAGCCCCTGCCCCCGCTCCTCCCACTCTGTTGGGACAAGTGTTCACACAACAAAACCGTCCCAACCAGCCTGCCCCCAAAAATCAACAAGGACAAGCTAGAAACAACCGGCCCCACAACCAAGGCAATAACCAACCGCAGGGAGACGATCAGCAACCGAACACTCCCAATAATGTTGCGGCTAACCGGCCATCCCAAAACCCCCCACGGCAGAATGCACCAAGACACAACGCTCCGTTGCACACAAACCAACCTTGTACACTCTGTGATGTTTATGGGAATTACACATTTGAGTGTCCCCTCATGGCTCGTGCTAAGCAGGCCATTCAAAATGAGTCCCAACAGGCCGCCAATGCCTCCACTCAAGCCCAACCCAACTAGGCACCAAAAGGACCTCCTTCCATGGTGCTTCAAAACCCACTACCAGTCCAAGGACTGGTGGCAACCACTCCCCCTCCCCAGGCCAATCCCAATGCTCCAGGGGCACCGCCCACGGTCGAAACAGGTGTTCACCACCTGATGACCATGACCACTGAAGAGGTCAACTTATAGACTAGATGAAATTAGTACGGTACCACCACCGAACCTGTCGACTCGTCACCAGCATCCATGTCTAAGACAACCAACCTACCTCTCCAGTTACCCCCGTTCCTGCACCCCCCCATATGCAGAATCACCAATAATGCCACAGCTAGAGCTGCAGTCAGCTATAGCGTTGTGAATGATTTGGCCCAAATGCCAACCGCCATGCCCACTATTGAGGTACTTAAAACATGCCCAACACAGTGAAAATCCCTACTAGCCGCTCTAGGGGTAGTAGACCCCTCCGACTCTAATATGATCACCTTTGATACAGAGAACGAAGAGCTGTGCATGCCCTCCACTATCGCCTTCCAAATCCCGGTGTCCATCCGAAACTTGGTTGTGCACCGATGCATAGTGGATGAGGGGGAATCCACGTGCATCATGTCTACCTTGGTTTGGTAGAAGCTTGGATCACCAATTCTGCAACCATCATCCACGACTCTGTAGGATTATGATGGACACCCCACTAAAGCCCAAGGAATCCTCCCCCATGTCCCTATCACGTTAGCCGGGAAGACATTCCTGATCGACATCGAGGTCGTCAACGCTCAATTCGATTACAACCTCCTCATTGGGAGGATTTACATGTACACCATGCAAGTCGTTGTGTCAATTGTCTTCCACCTCATGATGTTCCCCCACGAAGGGAAGATTGTGATTGTTGACCAGGTCACCTACCATAATCCGTAAGGGTTAACAGCACCTGCCAATGTTATCCCTACTATCACCACCATTGAGCCGCAAGGGGCGACTGCACATGCTAACGTCATCCCTGTAACCAACACTGTGGTTGAAAACACACCAGCCTCCCCATTGTTGAATGTGGGCCCTAGGTTGTTTATCGATCCCACCATGACGGCTCCTTTCCCGTTGGTGTCACCACCACTGACACAAAATCAAACTGCGGACTTGTGCATGGTCTCATCAAGCACTGCTGCACCCAAACAGCAACCGCAGCCACAGCCCCAACCACAACCACAACACCGTCTACAGCTGCAACATCACCCACAGCAGCAGCATTACATGCAGCTGCAACCACAACCTCACCCCCACATGCAACCAGCTGGGAGTTATGTGGGCTCATCTCCAGTCCATACAATTCCCTTCCTCTTTCCCCCACTTGGTGTCATGATCAAGCCAGTCATGGCTACCTTAAGCCTACCCAACTTTACATTGGGGATCCCGGTGTGGTATCTTGATCCACCAACTCAACCAACAATGCCCCAGGTTGTGTTAACTCCAGTGCAACCTATTGCAGTTGAGTCTCACCCCCCACCTGGTCCGCATAAGCAAACCGTCGTACTTGCACCTACACCACCCCAACCCAAAAGGGCTAGGGGAAAGAACACCAAAGCCACCGCAGAAACGCGACAAGTCCCACCTTGTGCCGTCTGCGAACAACAAGGCCATCCAACTCAGAATTGCCCTAAAATCCCAGTGATCCGTGCACATCTGGATGCCATGGATACAAATGAAAACATCCCCGTGGTTGAACTCCCAACCGCGCCACTAGTCAAGAACAAGGCATTGAGGACCAACCATGCTTGCACCGTATGCGGCTTGTATGGACATTACTCCCACCACTACGAAGACCTACCCAAATTTTGAATGGCTCTCGCTGACCTTCGTCGCCATTCCCTTGAGTCTGAGATCACCTTGATCGAAGAAGTTCACCCACCACCTCCTTTGTCCGACACCATGTCCATTTACATGATGTCTAGTTCCCCCGACCAGCTCATCCCCATCTCCAACAACGGTCCATCAAACCTGTCACTTGATTGCTTCAACAATGACGAGGAGATACTTGAAGCTCTGACTGCCCCAGAATACCCATGGGACGACATGCACCATCGCTCGTTCTTCCTCCCGGAAGAGCTTGTGTCACAGTCCGACCAGTTTTTCATGGAGACCAAAGATTTCCCCATGGGAAGGTTGATTGGTTCAAGAACCCAATCCCAGCACCTAATGCCTTCGAAGAAGGGGACATGGTGAACATTTCACCAACAATTAAAATCGACATCTCAACCAACTCTAAGATCGTTGAAGAAATCATGCTGGGGGCATCTTGCTCCCCAGAAGAGGTCGATGCCTACGCCACTCTCTTCCAAGAATTCTGTGAAATCTTTGCCTGGTCATACATTGAAATTCCCAGCTTAGATCCATCCATCGTGGAACACCACATCGATACATGGCCCAATGTGGCACCCATCCGCTAGAAGCAACGGCCCATCCATCCATCCAAAGTCTCTATGGTGAAAGCCGAGATAGAGAAGCTGCCCACAGTCGAATTCATTTATCCCATTGCATACACAACTTGGGTTTCTAATCTTGTTCCTGTGAATAAAAAACAGGGTACCATTCGCGTTTGCATAGACTTTAGCGATCTTAATGGGGCATGTCCCAAAGACAACTTCCCCACACCGTTCATCGACCAGATCATCGATACATGCGCTGGACATGAGGCCTTCTCCTTCATGGATGGATTCTTCAGATACAACCAAATCCAAATCTAGAAAGAAGACCATTACAAAATGACATTCACAACCCCATGGGGCACATTCGCCTACCGAGTCATGCCCTTTGGCAACAAAAATGTTGGAGCCACCTTCCAGCATGCCATGACATATTGTTTCCACAATTTAATTCACATCATCTTGCTCTACTTGGACAATCTCACCGCTCGATCATGAAAACAACCACAACATATAGATGACTTGCGGAAAGTCTTTTTATGTTGCCGCAAGTACAACATCTGCCTAAACCCCCTCAAGTGCATTTTTTGTGTCCCAACAGGCCATTTACTCGGATTTATCATCTCCCACAAAGGGATAATGATAGATCCCCTCAAAGTCCAGGCCATCCTTGATCTTCCTCCCCCAAGAACTCGGCACCAACTACAAAGCCTACAAGGCAAGGCCAACTTCCTTCACCGCTTTGTGCCAAAGTATGCAACAAAAGCCTATGGATTCATCTGCCTGCTCCGCACAAAAATCCCCTTTGTTTGGGGATCAGCAAGCACAAGAATCATTTGAGGCACTCAAACAAGCCCTAGCTTCTACACCATTGCTCTCACCACCAGATTTCACTCGAGACTTCATCCTTTATGTGTCGGCCTTAGAAAACGCCATTGTTGGAGTCTTGGTCCAAGAAGATGATGCTCGCCAAGAGCATGTGATTTACTACATTAGTTAGAAGCTAACACGACCCCCATTACGATACTCACCCAAGGAGAAATTGGCCCTCGCCGTCATATTATCGACTCAAAAATTGCACCACTACATCATTTCCAACCATACTCGTGTAGTGGCTGATTCAAAACCAATGCGGTACCTCTTAAGCCACCGCCTTCTACAAGGTCAAGCATCCAAGTGGGTAGTCGCCCTCCAAGAGTTCAACCTAGAATTTGTGTCTCCCAAAAGCACAAAGGAACTCACACTAGCCACACTCATGACCGATCTTCCCTGATTAACCGCATCATCACCCCCCAAGGATGATCTCCCTGATGATTTCCTATTCGTCATATCTACAAACTACCCATGGTATGGGGACATCCTTCTCTATTTACAAACACAAAAGTTCCCAGCACACTTCAACCGTGAGGATAGGCAATGCATCCAACATCAAGCCATTCACCACTTGCTGATTGGAGATGTTCTGTATCGTCGAGGCATTGATACCATCCTACGTCGTTTCCTCACCCATGACGAGGCCGAGACCATCCTCAACGATAGTCATAGTGGAGCCTATGGTGGTCACCTTTCAGGCCTAGCAACCGCCTAAAAGATTCTATGTGCTGGCTATTTCTAGCCCTCCATCTTTGCTGATTGCATAGAGGCAGTCAAACATTGCCGCAATTGTCAGCTTTTTAACCCCAAAGGCAAGAACCCCCCCCCCCCCCCCCCCCC
>LPNX010918698.1:307113-321051 GCA_001517045.1 Pseudotsuga menziesii
TCATGGCAGTTGATTACTTTACCAAGTGGGTCGAAGCCATGCCCACATTTGATTGCAAAGCTAAAACCGCAGCACGTTTCTTCTTCAACCATGTCATTACACGTTTTGGTGTCCCCAAACAATTAGTCTCCGATCATGGGGCACACTTCCAAGACGTCGTATGGGCTGAATTATCAACCATGTTGAAATTCAAACACCAGTACTCTTCTTCCTACTACCCTCAAGGCAATGGCCAAGTTGAAGCAGTCAACAAAATCATCAAAACAATGCTCCAGCGGATGGTAGGAAATCACAAAACTAAATGGCATCACATGCTATTCTCTGCCCTATGGGCTTATCGCACATCCACAAAAACCGCAATCGGTTTCACCCCTTTCCGCCTAGTACATGGCGTTGAATCATTGCTCCCTATAGAGTTCCAAATCCCATCTCTCTACCTCGCGGTGGAAATCCTTCCTGATACTTCACCTTTAGAAGAACGGATCCTCCAACTCAAGCAAACCATAGAAGACCGTCAAGATGCCCTCCAAGCCATTGAAGCAGCAAAAACATGATCAAATATCCAATATGACTCCCATGTCCACCCTCACACCTTCAACGAAGGTGATATGGTTTTATTCTACGACCAACCCAATGATAAATTGGGTAAAGGCAAGTTCGAATCAATGTGGTATGGCCCATACGTCATCCACCATTGCCTCGAAAAAGGGGCATACACCCTCATTGACTCTGATGGACAACTCTTGGAGAACCCCGGCAATGGGCTCTACCTCAAGAAATTTTACGCTTAACATCACCAATGAGTCACTTCATTTTGTTTTTCAACATTTTTTAGCAAAAATCAAAGGTAGCACCATTAGCTGCTAGTCAAAAGTCACCCAGAACCTGTTCGAGACACCTCTCACACCTCCGGGATCAAATTTTCATTTCCTTATGAGACCATCATCTCATGTTTAATAAGCAAATTTCAGGACCATCTCCCACAATTCACCTTGATTCACGAGCCATGACATGACGATGCGAGTGTCTACAGATCGGTACTCGTATCACACTTCCCGACCACTACTCATACAAGCTGTCGGGTCACCACCCATTAAGGATTGTACTATAATTTTACTTTTTGTATTTATAATTGTCTTTTTTCACTGCACCTTACGTGGACATCTGGACCATCGTCCACAAAACCCTTTGTTTTTCTTCCATGTATTTGACATAGAAGTGTCCTCGGGCCACCGCCCGTTAAGAAATGTAATTTTAGCTTTTATTTTTTGTATTTTTAACACATAGATTGTCTTTTCTTTTCACCGCACCTTACACAGACCTCTGGACCACTGTCCACAAAACGATATCTTTTCTTGCACGTATTTGGCATATAAGTGCCCCCGGAATTGCACTCACATCGCATGTAGTCAATTTTGTCCACCGCAACACACACACACGCTCTCCTGACCTCTGTCCGAGAGCCACCTCGGTTTGCATGCCTCTGCCGCACCAACTCACGAACCTCTACCGTGATCTATCCCACGCATGTATTGGTATGTTTGAGAGCCTTCTGCTCCATCCATATTGCGTGGATGACCTATGGACCTCTGTCCATCGTCCCGACATGGGGCACCGCTCGTGCCACCGCAGTCGGTTGACCACATTGGAGTTTCATTTAAGCTCTTTTTTGACTCCTTAAAATAATGAAAATATCGCCGAGCGCAGCTGCTTCCTTTCTCGCTCGCTAAAGTACATGAAAGGGCATCTACATCGTCTTGTTTATCTCCTTTTGCGGACCATGTAGACCATTTCATGAAAAGGACCTCCTTGGCACACTCAAGCCAAGACCGTTCCCCTCTGCATACTTTTATGCTTTCTCGGGCAGAGGGGCCGCACTTAACGAAAAAATCTCACCACCAGTTGTCGTTAAGCTCTTTTCTAGCCGTCTCATCAAGAAAATATTGCCAAGAAAACTTGGTTTCGTTCATGCTCGTAAAAGTATTTGAATGACCATCCAGTCAGTATAGGTTTAACCTTTTCTGGCCTAATTGGACTACCAACAGTAAAGAAGTCTCTCATCCTCTCCAGGATGGGCGAGCTCTCCTATGTATACTTTTATCCTTTTCCGGGAACAAGAGACTACCGACAAAAAAGAGCCCCCACTGGAGTCTTCTTCGTGCTTTCAGACTCTCTAAAATTGAAAGCACCAGTGAGCACTTACCTTCTCGGGCTCACCAAAAATCCATGAGATCATACCACAATGGTGTCCCTAGACACCACCCCACAGAAAACAGTTTGGCAGCATCCCCACATTGGGTCGCCTTTGTTCAGAGTACTCTGCAATGTGTCTTCCTTGGATCCCATCATTATCAAAAGTGTCCACCTCCTCCAACTATTTCCCATCTGCAACGACATTCTCGGTATTATAGCTATGATCCCATTCCCATGAGTTAAGTTTCATTTGTTTCCTGGTCCGCCCCACCATCATACTCTGAACATAGGAAGTTTGAGTCCCCCACTCCCCCCTGCCCTTGTTCATTTTTTTCCCTTCCCCCCTTCCCCCCTAATTCAGTGAGTCAGTCCGCAGGTTGCTTCACACCTTTCGGTTATCCCTCATGCTCCTGGTCAAGGAAACATCATTGCCTTGACTAGGGGCAGGTCTCCCTCTGTCGACACCCACACACATATTCCAGAGGATAGACCAATAGGTCCCTATACCTTGGTTTCATTAACATCATTGATGAGTTCCTTGGACCACTTGAGAGGAGTCTTTAGTGCCTCTTGGGATGGTTGTTTCTCACGTGCTCGACTTCAACTCCATCATCGCACTATTGAGATTCGTACAGGGTTGGTTCCGCACAATACTTGGTCGAAGGCCCCGGATGTCACCTAACTCTCACACATTGGTGAGTCCACTCGAGGGACCTAAACAGGTTATGTCCCTTGTGATTTTCGAGTTGCGTTGGAGACAGTGATCACAAGCCCCAGCAATGCTTCGATATACCTTTATGATTGATACAGCATACTTGTACCACAGAGACTCTGACTCTCAATCAGCGAGTCCATATAGCTATGTACCGTTCCAGATCCAGCATACCATTAGTCATGAAGATATAGCATTCCATGAGAATGCCATGGGTCCAATGTACCAGATCAGCATTGTATTCAGCCTCACATGGAGGCAACCATCATTGTAACATTAGTTGTATATGATCGGCTCTTGTATTTTAGAGCATAGATCAAATGATTCTTTTGACATTGTCACAAGCATGGGAATGCCCGCCTCATCCATATACATGTCACACATTTATTGTATCTCACCCATTGATGGGAACCAAATTAATACAAAACCAAAAGCCACCATGCCCCAGCCTCGGAAGCACCACCTCTCGACAGCAAATCCTATGATGTTCGTCGACCATACGTTGAGCTCCCTCCCTTACACATCAGGGGGAAATATGTTAACCCAAAAATCCCCACACAGCTCTCAATGTCCTACACCACCCAAGGACACCATATCACAACACTCATTTCACTCCATAAGACCTTCCATTTGACCCCCACACCTCCAAAAGAGCCCAAGGATGAAGAAAAGGGCTAAAAACTCCAAAAAAGAGCCCAAAATAGCCCCCTGGGAGCTAAATCCCTCAAAAAGGGGCTAAAACCCTAAAAGGGGCTAAAGTTAGGGTGAAAGGGGCTAAAGCCCTGACCAAGGGCTTAAAACCCTAAAACCCCTTGGAAAAACTATAAAAGGAGGGTGGGGGGTCACTCTCAAAACACTCCTCACTTGGCTATTGTTATGCTACCCATGGATGCGTTGAGACCTTTTGCTCTCAAACCACCCACTCTCCCTCTCCTCCATCTCCATCTCATCAAGCCATTGCTTCCCAACCAAGAGAGAGGTGCTCCCATGAGCTAGGGTATGGTGGCCCATTTCCACCTAAGTGAGGTATAATTTCTTTTCATTGTTGTTTATTTGTTTTGTTTCCTAACTCTCATTTCTATTTGCGGGTTTTTCATTAACATTGTTTGCAGGTCTTCTCCATTGTAGCTTAGGTTTATTTTGTAGGTTTTGGAGGCGGAACCCTAACCTACTGTGTGCAGAGGGGTTCAACAATGCTTCATCTCCTCTCCTTTATTTTCTGTCATTAGCTCTTAGATCTAGTTTACAGTAGCTGTTATCTGCTTGTTCTTGCTTATATTAGCTTAGTTTAATTCGCTGCTCTGTTTATGTCATATTTCCATTCTATTTTTTAACTGTTTTCAAATGGTAGGAACCTACCCTTGTGCCCTATAGGCACAAGGGAGCCATTCCTTCCCCTGTAGTGAGGAGAAATTCTCACTACAGTAATAATGATGATCCTAATATAGCTTTTCAATTTTAATAAACAAGCATTTACCACACAAAACATTGCAGATTTCAAACACTCAGGTGTTTGCAAACATGCTTGGACAATGTCAACTAACACATAAAATCCAAAAAATCAGAAATTTCTTTGCAAAATTTTGAAAAAATTAAAGGTCTAGAAAACCTACCTACCACCGCGTCGAAGGGGTTATCGACAGAGCGGTTTTTGAAGCAGCATCGCTTCTTGCTCACTGAACTCAGGTGGTGGCACCGCCCACGGATAACTGAGTGCAGATGGTGGCACCGCTTACTGCCCAAAGCATACACACGATTCCCTGTAAAATCCCATAACACAAGGAGAGCGAAAAAAATCAAGTTAAAAATTTCAAAAACAATATAAAAACTGATGAATCAACAATAATACAGAGCATATAAAGTTGAGGTGACTCAGATCTAAAGAGATCTGAAGATTTCAAACCAAAACTTCACTAAATCAAATGTAGGTCTGACTGAAAAGATTGAAAGCTGGAGCTTGGATTCATACAAGTGTTTCAGAAACTGAGGAAGATCATATCAACTGAAGCTCATGCTCCCCAGTGGAATCGTCAAATTTGTTATCAAGAATATAGCACCTTCTGCTGACAGAAGTTGTTCCTCTGGTTTGAATGGTTCATATCCAGAACAAATGAGTAACAACTAGGTTGAAGACTTTCCCTGGAAACTGTAGATGACTAGAATAAAGTCTATGATGGAATACCTACAGACTTGCAAAGCACATCAAACATACAAGAATATCAAAGATACGAGAAAACTATCTATAGATCCATATCAATGACTAAGGAATATGATAATACATATGTGAGATTATAACACAATAGATATATGGGAAGGAAATAAACTTTGCATTAATAGATGAATGAAAGAGCTTACAACCATTTTTCCTTAGTGTCAATGCACTCCTTCACAATACTAACATCTCATCCCCGATAGCTCCAACTTGCTCCTATATGCTCTCTAATGGATTAGGCCAGGATGTTAATTCAACAGCATAACTTTACTCCTTTCTTCTCCTCTCAACCATGGAGTATGAGCTTGGATGTATAGGGCTCAAATGGATAAGAATGGTGGAGAAATAGGTGGGTGAGGTGGCCATGAAATCCCCAAAGCATGGATCTCGAGCTTAACTGACCTAGGTGAGTAGGGATAAGGCTAGACACGAGGCTTTTGTTCTAGAAGCTTCGTGAAACCTCCTTTTTTTCAATTTTTACCAAGGGAAACGCTTATACTACCTTATGAAAGAACGGTGCAAGGTGAGAACAGCGCCAAAGACAAAGGTTAAAGGCAGTGGCACCGCCTGGTTTCCACATAACTTGGGCAGTGCTGCATAAGGTACTGCTTATATGCTTAAGGGTAAGAGCGGTGCTGGAGTTTTGTATGTTAGGATCAACATATAGAGAATTGTTTCACTTCAAGTTTTGGATTTGAGGGAAAATAAAGGTTTTAGAGATCTTATCACATGCTGGTGATAGGATTTGCGTGTAACAAGACCATAACTAGCATTTCCACTAGATCCTACAACTAGAGGTGCATGTATTGAGATATTGTAACATCCCCGATTTTGACATTGTTCACGTTAAATACCCATGATGCATATATTGTAAATAATCATGGTGTGGAGCTAAAGGCTAAGGCCCCACCATCGATTTGGTTAGGTATGTTTTGGATTCGGATGGTCACCGATGGTATATCGGGACATATGACATATATTAAATTGTGGCATCATGTAAATGTGCTTTTTAATTAAATAACCCAACCAGCTATGTTCACTGCAACTAAATTGAGAAGGGGCATGATTCCTAAGGATAAGGAGGGGAAATGATGAACCCTGAGCCATGGGGGAAAATCCATGTGTCACCTTGTTTAATTTCTCACCTTCCCTTATCTCATCCAACCACCATTTAATGTTCTGCTGAGTTGTTGAGGCAGTTATTGCTAGAAGTGGAGGGTGGTAGGACTGTCAGTCTTTGCCACATGCTCACTCCACCAGCCGTCTCTCCACCTTCACGTGGGTAAGGGAACCACCACTACACCATTCTCTCTGGTCGGTTCAGTTCATTTTCTTACACATATATGTTATGCTCTGTTCACCTTCCCATGCGCAGGGAGTTCAGTTCATCCTCACGCAGAGTCAGGCTAAGAGAGGGTGGCAATTCTTGTTCGGGGGTTCGTTCTCCTCCTCATCACGAATTGTTGGCCTGAGGATTGGTTCTTCCTCTTGCTCACACAGGAAGTCGGTGTCTTGACTCCACCGTTGTCAGACTGTGGAAGGTGCCATGGTCTCTCACTATGAGACGTTTTCTATGGGTTCATGGGTAATATGCCTTCCTCCTGTCTATGTTGAGGATTGCCTTCTGCCCGCGCCCTGTTGTAGATGTCTAGACATATCATTATTGATCATGGACTGTGGTTTCTCTTGTGGGCTCGTTGGCTGTTGTTTCCACATTTGTTGGTTGAGTTGTCGTTTCTATTTGGGTTACTGTATTTTGTTAAGGAATCGTTTTGGCCACGATAGGGCCAAGAACGATTCAGATTTTGTTTCCCCTATCCAAGCTATGAAGAGCTTGTTATTAGCTGCATGAATGCATGGATTTGTATTCGGAATGCATAGGAGTGGTGATGAGGGCCTAGTCTACTTGAAAAACCTGGTGTGTTTGGGCACCACATGGAAAGAGCTAGTGAGCTGGCTTTCTTCTCCACAACCCCTGAATAGCACTGGAAGGGAGATCAGGGTCTGAGGGACTGCGTTGTAGAGAAAGGACTGATTTCCTTGTGTTGGGTGTGGGTGGGTGTTCTAGAAGTTAGACTAGATCTGGTGTGGATGTCTTTAACTCTGCCATGAGTTCACCAGCTTAGCAGTTAGCCTTTCCTAGCTCTTGGATGGCTTGGCTGATCTATTGTTCACCTGATAAACCCAGTTGTGTTGGCTTGGCTGGACTGTGTACCCTTGTGGTGTTGTCATCCATGGCTATGTGTAAGCCTGTTAGTTCCTTATTCCTTGGGGAATCATGCCCACTCAGGGCTGGTAGTGTTGCTAAGAGATTAAGGAGCACGCGGGCCTATGGTTGGGAGGAACATTGCAGCGACATAGCTGGTTGCAAAACAAGTTCTTATTAAGATAAGTATTCTTACCTGATTTGGGTCTGCAATCGTATTATTGTTGATGAATAATGATATACATGTTGAATGTTGGTCTATATATGCATGAATGTCGATTGATAATGTTTTGCTTCCATTGTGTATATGAATGAGCATGCTTCATAAAATGTTTTATGTTTTAAGTATCATGCTCCAACACTATATGTATGTATGTTCATGTTCATGGGGCTAGATGCCGAGATGATTTGGTGTTTAGTCGCATCCTCTTGCCTGGTCGGAGGGTTGGGGACATTACAAAATGGTATCAGAGCTCTAGTTGCAACCTGGGCCTGAATGGGCCATGACAGATTAGATAGCAGAGGCAGGTTGCCTACTACCCAAAAGAAACCAGGAGAAACAGAAGAAAACCTATGCATTACAGGAGAAGTTTTGGAAAATTTTGTCTAAGTAACGAAATCATTGGATCATCAGAGGACTTAGTATAAAGTCCCACCGATGCATCCGATCATCTAGTCGGGAGACCACCTGACGAGGGACCCATGACAAGGAAATCCATGAAATTTGCCTAAGTGTTAAAAATCATCGACGATCGGCCCCACTATGACGAAGCAATCGCTGAAACGTCGATGGAGGTTAGCAGATGATGCATCCGCCATTGCGGCTACTTAAAGGACTATCAACCCGACAGATAGTTGATCTAACCACCGATGGCACAGAAGTTCTGAAAGCTTCTAAGTGTTGACTTCATTGGCCATCGAAGCATGTTAGTGATATTCATCATTAATGAACAGTGGAAGGGATTAAGGGATTGTAGACTCGCCATTGTGGATGGCTAGAGGACTATCTTTCCGACGGATAGAGCCTCCTACCGTCAATGCAGTAAAAGAAATTTCAAAATTGTTCTAAGTGACGAAAACATCAGTCATCGAAAGAAGATAGTGGGTTGTGTGCCCGCCGTTGCGGAAGCCTAGAACACTAGTCTTTCGACGAGAAGAGTTGCGACTACCGATGCCCATCAAGTAATGCTTCAATTCATCGATGCTTAGCAGATTGGGCCACCGATCAGAGGAAGATGTAGTTCGATTGTGGTCTATCATTGCAGAAGCTGAAAGGACTAATCATTCGATGCATAGGACACTCGACCGCCGACACAACGTGGTTAGTCTATGCTATCGCCAATGAAGTTCGGAACGATAGACGATTACGGACCCGATACTGCGGACGAAAATAGACCAGCGAATCGCCGATCAGATGCGGGATAATAGACCACTGCGAGCCTGATGCAGTGGAAGGAATCATATGAGTAACTCATCGATTCAGTGGATGAATTTAGAAGTTTCAACCGACGAAATGCTCGATGAGCAGTAGTTGACATCGCCGATCGGAAGCCTAGTCGGTTGCCGCGGAAACCGAAGTAAGAAGGCTTTTCGTTGTTGCGGCTGCTAAAGAGACTGTGCACCCGATCAACAGATGGTTTGCTTGTTGATACAGAGCGAGAGTTTAGTCATTTTACCCACCAATGAACAGACAATTCCATCGCCATTGCAAATTCGGAGGGTTAGATCGCTCCGGACCCGAAATGTCGGAGGGAAATAAACCAACAGACTGTCGATGCGCAGCGGGGAATTAGTGGTTTGACTGCCAAAACACCAAAAGGGAGTAAGCAAATAGACCGCTGATGAATAATCGATCTGCTTGCCGATGCAAATTGGAAGTGTATTTGTTTTGACTACCGCAGTGTCGGCAGAACAGCTGGGATGAGGTCCGATTGGACCTAAGAAGATTTGGGTTTTTCAGAAGAATTTCTCAGTGATTTTTCGAGCAGTTTTCGACTGCCTTTCAGTCGATTTTCAGCATATTTCAGTAGACTGTCCATGGTCACAGAGCTGAATATGAAATAGGGAAAATTCTGTGTTTTAGCATAATTGTTGTTTTATGAAATTTCCAGAAGAAAAAGGTAAGTAGTTTGATTTATATTAATGTATGCATCTAATAGTTTGCTACTAACACATTTGTAGAACTATAGATAATTTCCAAGAACAATGTGGTAAAGCAAGAGGTGGTTCAATCATGAGAACCCATGATGGGTATGATGCTCGAGATTCTTACGAGCGAGCAAAAGATGTCATGGGATAAAATGTCTGTAATGGAAATGAGGACATAGAGTCTAATGGAAGGAGATCCCATGGGGCACTGTCCGAGGTTGCAGCCGCCATGAGAAGCTTGGTTAAAGCCCAGGAAGAGCAGTATCAGTTGAAGGTTTCCATATTGTAGAGTTTTATAGATTTACTGAAAAAGATATATTCTGGACGAGGTACATCAAGACCAGAAGGCAGTAAGAGCAGTGCTAGGAGAAGAAGAAGGACTTCCAGTGGATCATCTGACTCTGAAGAATCTAGTGGAGATACAAGTTCATCTTCTCATAAAAGGAAAAGAAGAAGGAACCATAGGGATCGCTCTCGAGATGAATTTCAGAAATCTAAACCTCCTACATTTGATGGTGATATAAAGACGGGATAAGAAGTTGAAGCTTGGCTTCTTGGGATAAAGAAATACTTTCAGGTGCAAGATTATTTAGGAAACATGAAGGCCATAGTTTCCATATTCAATCTGAATGGACAAGCATCCATTTGGTGGGAACACTTTAAGCAAGTAAAGAGGATCAATGAAAGGAAACTGAAGTGGAAACAGTTCAAGAAGTATTTCAGGCAGAAATACCTTTCTGACAGGTATTATGATGACAAGATCAAGGAGTTCCATGAGCTAAGATTGGGACAATAGACCATGGATGAATATGCAAATAAGTTTTGGGAATTGTTGAGGTATGTCCGGTACCTCAGGGATGAAAAAGTAAAGATCCAACGGTTTTTAAGTGGATTTCCTCAAGCCTACCGAGATAGAATTGAGTTCTATGAGCCAAGAACTCTCGAGGAAGCAATAAGAAAGGCTAAATACTACTATGAGCAAAGCAAAGGTAAACATAATTACCATAAGGCATGGAAGGACAAGAAGAATGAAAAGTATGACCAAATAAATAAAGGTTTCAAACCTTTTAGATTCAGGAACCAGCAGAAGCATCCATCCCAAGCTGCGAGTAATCCAGTTGGAGTGACAGGTGGAAAGCCTAAAGTGCCACATCAGAATAAAGGTCCACTTAAATGTTGGAAATGTGAAGGACCCCACTTGCGCAGATGTTGTCCACTTGAGAATGAAAGCGCAAGGCCAGCTTATAACATTCAAGAAGCAAAAACAGTGGGTCAAGTAGTAAGGGCAATCCCTAGAATTTATGCAGCACTGGAGGACCGCCAGGAAGATCACCAGTCAACTGTGGTTGAAGTTGCAGGTAAGATTGTTGAACAATTTGTTTCTATTTTGATTGACCCTAGTTCTACTCACAGTTACATTACTCCTAGAGTAGTGGAGATTTGTGCTTTTAAGAAGGTAAAGCATAGAAAATATTGGTTAGTTCAGCTAGCCACCAGAACTAAGAGAAAGGTCAGTGAATTGGTAGAGAAATGTCCATTGGTTATGAATGGATTGATCACTTATGTAGATCTGAATGTTCTACCACTTGGTTCCTATGATTTTCTCATTGGAATGGATTGGTTAGAAGCTCACAGAGTGAAGCTTGACTGTTATAACAAGACTTTTGAATGCATGTATGAAGAAGGAAACCCAGTAGTTGTGAAAGGTATTCCAAAGGTAATTTTAGTAAGACAGGTTGCATCAATGCAGTTGAAGAAGTTCTATAGGAAAGGTTGCCAGTTGTATGCAGCTCATATTCTGGAACCAACAGGAGATGAGACTCCTAGGTTGGAGGACTATCAAGTGTTACAAGAATTCAAGGATGTATTCCCTGATGAGATTCCAGGACTTCCTCCAAAGAGGGACATTGATTTCACCATTGAACTTGTTCCAGGAGCAGCAATAGTGTCCAAGACACCCTATAGAATGAGTAAACTAGAGATGCTAGAATTGAAGATGAAATTGCAAGAGTTGTTGGAAAAGAAGTATATCAGACTGAGTGTGTCTCCTTGGGGAGCACCGGTTCTGTTTGTAAAGAAGAAAGATGGTACACTCAAGTTATGTATTGATTACAGATAGTTAAACAAGGTTATTGTGAAGAATAAATATCCTTTCCCCAAGATTGATGACCTCTTTGATCAAATGAGAGGAGCAAAGGTATTTTCCAAGATTGACTTGAGGTCTGGTTACCATCAGGGGAGAATCAAGGATGAAGACATTCATAAGATAGCCTTCAGGACAAGGTATGGACATTATGAGTTTGTAGTGGTACCGTTTGGTCTCACAAATGCACCAGCTACATTTATGTGCCTTATGAACAGTGTCTTCAGTAAGTATTTGGACAAGTTTGTTCTTGTTTTCCTTGATGGCATTCTTGTTTATTCTAAGAATGAGGAAGAGCATGGAGAGCATTTGAAATTGACATTGCAAGTGCTCAGGGAACATCAGCTGTATGCAAGCTGAGCAAGTGTGACTTCTACAGGGATAGAATTCAGTATTTGGGTCACATTATCTCAGAGGAGGGTATATCAGTAGACCCTGAAAAGATTGAAGCCATTATGAATTGGCCTACTCCAAGAAATGTGACAGATGTAAGATCTTTTATGGGACTTGCAAGATACTATAGGAGATTCATTGAAGGATTTTCCAAGGTTGCGCATGCCATCACTTCTTTGCAAAAGAAGGGGATAAAGTTCGAATGGAATTCGAAGTGTGAAGAAAGCTTCCAGCGATTGAAGAATCTTCTCACCAGTGCGCCACTGTTGAAGGTTGCAAATCCAGAGAAATATTTTGTGGTATGTACCGATGCATGTGGACAAGGGCTTGGAGGATTCCTTATGCAGGACAACCACGTGATATGTTATGAGTCAACAAAAGTTGAAGGAGCATGAGAAGAACTATGCCACTCATGATCTAGAGCTTGCAACCATAGTACATGCTCTCAAGATGTGGAGACATTACTTGATGGGTAGAAGATTTGAACTCAGAACAGATCACTGTGGACTGAAGTATTTGTTTGATCAGCCTACTCTGAATGCTAGGAAAGCGAGAGGGCTAGAATTTTTATGTGAGTTTGATTTTGAAATCAAGCACATAAAAGGAAAAGAAAATAAGGTAGTTGATGCACTCAGCAGGAAGGTACAGGAAATGCATGTGGCATCTCTTAGTATTTTCCAATCAGAATTGAGGCAGCAGATTGTTAATCAAGTTGTCGGAGATGAATTGTACGAGCAAGTAAAAGACAAATTGTAGCAACAAAGTCTTGAGAAGAAGTATGAGGGATATAAATTGGAAGAAGATGGACTTCTCACTTTTTAAGGGCAGAGTTTATATTTCAAATGTAGAAGATTTGAGGAGAGTTGTTATGGATGAAATTCATCAAGCTCCGTATTCTGGTCACCCAGGATATCAGAAGACAATTTCTACAGCTAGAAGACAATACTTTTGGCCAGGTATGAAAAAGGACATGGCTGAATACATTTCAAGGTGCATGAAATGTCAATAGGTAAAGGTTGAGCATCAACATCCAGCAGGTTTGTTGCAGCCTTTTCCAGTTCCAGAATGGAAATGGGAAGTTATTTCCATGGATTTTATTATAGGATTGCCGATGACTTGGAGACAACATGATTCCATCATGGTTGTAGTAGACAAGTTGACAAAGGCAGCACATTTTATACCAGTGAATTATATGCAGTGAGACTGATGACATTGCCAAGATCTTCATGAAGGATATTTTCAAATTGCATGGATTACCAAAGGCAATAATCTCTGATAGAGATGTCTAGTTCACTTCCAATTTTTGGAAAGGATTGTTTGTAGATTTGGGTACAAAGTTAAACTTCAGCACTGCCTACCATCCTTAGACAAATGGGAAGATAGAAAGAGTTAACCAAGTGCTTAAAGATATGCTTCGCATGTATGTGATGGACAAATCAACCAAGTGGGAAGATTACTTACACTTGGTATAGTTTGCTTACAACAATGGACAGAAAGCATTCTTGGGGATGAGTCTGTATGAAGCTTTGTATGGAAGAAGGTGTAGGACACCAGTGACTTGGGATAACCCAGTGAACAGAGTTGTGCTTGGACCAGAATTGCTCAAGGAAATGGAGCAAGAGGTTGTAACGATCAAGCGGAATCTAAAAGCAGCATAGGATAGACAGAAAAGCTATGTAGATAAGCATAGGACGAACAGAGAGTTCAATGTTGGGGATCATGTCTACCTCAGAGTGAGGGCAAAGAAAAGTTCCTTGAAGCTTGGGAGTTGTACCAAGCTGTCACCAAGATATTGTGGGTCGTTTGAAGTGCTTGAAAGAATAGCGCACGTTGCATATAAACTTGCATTGCCTGCTAGTACTAGATCTCATAATGTTTTTCATGTTTCTTTGCTTAAGAAATATGTACATGATCCTAACCATGTGATAAAT
>LPNX010918698.1:321115-360159 GCA_001517045.1 Pseudotsuga menziesii
ATAGTTCCGAATCGAGCCAATGCGCATCCTCGACAGGAAGGTCACAATGCTCAGGAACCGATCCATAGGGCAGGTAAAGGTGCAATGGGAGCACTATGGGCCTGAAGAGGCTACGTGGCAGCTGGAGGATGCCATGCGATTGGCACATCCATTTTTCTTCAATCCTGTGGAACACTGAGGTGATACAAGTGTAACATTTTGTTCAAATTTTGTAAGCACTGAGGACAGTGCTATTGAAGGGGGAGGGGAATGTAACATCCCCGGTTTTGACCTCGTTCATGTTAAATTCCCATGATGCGCATATTGTAAATAATCATGGTGTGGAGCTAAAGGCCAAGGCCCCACCATCGATTTGGTTAGGTATGTTTTGGATTGGGATGGTCACCGATGGTATATCGGGACATACGGCAGATATTAAATTGTGGCATCATGTAAATGTGCTTTTTAATTAAATAACCCTACTAGCTATGTTCACTGTAACTAAATTGAGAAGGGGCATGATTCCTAAGGATAAGGAGGGGAAATGATGAACCTTGAGCCATGGGGGAAAAGCCATGTGTCACCTTATTTAATTGCTCACCTTCCCTTGTCTCATCCAACCACCACTTAATGTTCTGTTGAGTTGTTGAGACAGTTATTGCTAGAAGTGGAGGGTGGCAGGACTGTCAGTCTTTTCCACATGCTCACGCCACCAGCCGTCTCTCCACCTTCACGTGGGTAAGGGAACCACCACTACGCCATTCTCTCTGGTCGGTTCAGTTCATTTTCTTACGTGGAAACGTTATGCTCTATTCACATTCCCACGCACAAGGAGTTTAGTTCATCCTCACGCAGAGCTGGGCTAAGAGGGGGTGGCGATTCTTTTTCGAGGGTTCGTTCTCCTCTTCATCATGAATTGTTGGCCTAAGGATCGGTTCTTCCTCTTACTCGTGCAGGAAGTCGGTGTATTGACTCCACCATTGTCGGACTGTGGAAGGTGATGTGGTCTCTCACTATGAGACATTTTATGTGGGTTCCTGGGTAATATGCCTTCCTCCTGTCTATGTTGAGGATTGTCTCCTGCCTGTGCCCTATTGTAGCTGTCCAGACATATCATTATTGATCATGGACTATGGTTTCTCTTGTGGGCTCGTTGGCTGTTGTTTCCACATTTGTTGGTTGATTCGCCATTGCTATTTGGGTTACTGTAGTTTGTTGAGGAATCGTTTTGGCCACGATAGGGCCAAGAACAAAATAGATTTTGTTTCCCCTGTCCAAGCTGTGAAGAGATTGTTTTTGCTGCATGAATGCAGGGATTGGTCTTCGGACTGCATAGGAGTGGTGATGAGGCCCTGATCTGCTTGACAAACCTGGTGCGATTGGGCACCACACGGATAGACCTAGTGGGATGGATTTCTTCTCCACAACCCCTGAATAGCACTGGAAGGGATATCAAGGTCTAAGGGACTGCGTTGCAGAGAAAGGACTGATTTCCTTGTGTTGGGTGTGGGTGGGTGTTCTATGAGTTAGAATATATCTGGTGTGGATGTCCTTAACTCTACCATGATTTCACCAGCTTAGCAGTTAGCCTTTCCCAGCTCCTGGATGGCCTGATAAACCCAACTTTGTTGGCTTGGCTGATCTATTGTTCGCCTGATAAACCCAACTGTGTTGGCTTGGCTGAACTGTGTACCCTTGTGGTGTTGTCATCCGTATCTATGTGTAAGCCTGTTAGTTCCTTATTCCTTGGGGAATCATGCTCGGCTCGAGGGTGGCAGCGTTGCTGAGAGATTAAGGAGCATGCGGGCCTATGGTTGGGAGGAACGTTGCAGCGACGTACCTCGTTGCGGAACAAGTTCTTATTAAGATAAGTATTCTTCACTGATTTGGGTCTGCAATCGTATTACCGTTGATGAATAATGATATACATGTTGAATGATGGTCTGTATATACATGAATGTTGATTGATAATGTTTTCCTTCCGTTGTGTATATGAATGATTATTCTTCATAAAATGTTTTATGTTTTAAGTATCATGCTCCAGCACTATATGTATGTATGTTCATGTTCATGGGGCTAGATTCTCGGATGATTTGGTGTTTAGTTGCGTCCTCTTGCCCGGTCAGAGGGTCGGGGACGTTACAGATATTATGCAAAATAGGTACATAAGGTCCTCTTATTGTGTACGATATGGAGGGAAAATATTGTCTTCCAACATTTGGAAAACTCATGGAAGGCATAGGTGGACTTCTTAATGAAGAATTTGGCATTGGATATGGATTTGAAGCAAATTGTGAAATTCCCATCAGAGTGCATCGACTCAGAGACAAGCTAAATACCCATCTGTTTGAATGAAATGCAGATAGGTGCCATGTTCAAAGGTGACTAGAAATTTTCCATCATTACAAATGAAACATATTTTCCTTTCATTAATTTCCCCATCATGATTGATGAGTACATATTTGCTTTTTTACCCAGTTAAACAAGGGTAACAAACACTCATTATATCTTACCATTGGATTATTCCATTCTCATATTTTTTTCAAACCTGAGAAAGGATGGGTTCATTACCAAAAAGGGTTATTCATTGTTTAGTTTAATGAGTCCAATGAAAGAAAACTCGACGTCGTTCATGTTTAGATAGTTTGGATGGGACTAAAGAAGACTGTGAAAAGGTCCTTTTTCATAAATTTTAGTATTCGAGGCCCGAAAAAGTATAAAATAATACCTTGGAGAACTTTTCTAGTCAAAGACTAGAGTGTACCTTTTTTTCGATCCCCAGAAGAGTCACCACTTTTGCCAATGGAAATTCCCATCCAATGCGGATAAAGGTCGTTTCCCTAGTCTGAATAACTTAAATCTAGAAAAAACACCTACAAAACATAGAATCTTTCCGTAGAATTAACTAGACTACTTGAATTAGATGCTCTCATACCTTTTGACAGGTTGTGAAGATCTGATCTTGTTGTGCTTGAGCTATGCGGATATCCTGCAATATATACAAAATAAACAAACCAAATGAGAGTAATAAGATAATCTACAATTCTATGTAAATGACCAAGGAAATAAACAATAAACAGAGCATAAGAATAAGATACACAGTGTTTATGGGAAAGAAATAATGTTTGCATTAAAAATAATGAAGAAGAGATCACACCCAATCCTTGGTGTTGGGAGATATTCTCAATGTGGTCTTGCCTCGCTCTTCACCTTACCTCTTAATCACTCAAGAAATTCTGAGATAATTTTGACATATTTTAGATGCTACCACACAATCTTCCTCCCCTTTCCCATGAGGGGTGAGGCACTATTTAAAGGCCTCAAAGGATAGAGTGGGTTGTAGATTCCAAGGAGGAGGTGGAGGGATCATCCCCAGGATAGGGGAATTTGAGTTCCACCTTTCCTTATTCTTAGGGATGAGGTTCCACGAAGGCATCTTCAAGAAACCTCTCGAAGCTTCTCTTTTTTTCCTTCTTCATTCAAGCACTACACTTTTTATGAGGAAGACAGGCGGTGTTAGGGGAGCACTGCCTTTTGTAAAAAGGAAGCAAGTTGTGGCACTAATCCTTACCAATGGGAAATGTGCATTGCTGATGTAGGTATCGCACATTGAACAAATACCTGGGCCATACTTTCCCCGTTTTTGTAAATTATCCCAGGTAAGGACTTTATTCCTTAATACCAACCATAAAAAGCATCCAATTTTGCGCGGAAGAGTACCTGACCATAAAGTATTGTGCACTCAGTTGCCCATGGCCGGAGCGAAATATTTTACAATACAGTCATATACTTTATCAGCAGAGATGGTACCGTCTTTTTCGTTATATTCCCATACCAGATAATCAGATTGAGTTGTAAGGAGAATACCATTGAGTACCAGATTTCTAGTATATGTGTTC
The DNA here is from genome assembly GCA_001517045.1 of Pseudotsuga menziesii. Taxonomy (NCBI): domain Eukaryota; kingdom Viridiplantae; phylum Streptophyta; class Pinopsida; order Pinales; family Pinaceae; genus Pseudotsuga; species Pseudotsuga menziesii. Next base: position 324,994 of record LPNX010918698.1, read on the forward strand.
CATGCTTCTTTCCATTCTCCATCCAAATATAACTCCTCCGCCGTATACCAGTATTGTTGGGAGTCTGGTAAAGTGTTGTGTGCCTGGGCGAGTGTTTTAATGTCTAGGTCTTCTAAATAAGATCTCAGACCTTCCGGGACGAGGAAAGAGTAAGAGATACCAATCACTGGGTCAATACCAATCCATATATCAACACCATTTCCTACCTTCCATGCAAGTTGGCACCCCATCCAGGGAATAGTCTGTACAAAACCCCTCCAAATAGCAGAAACACCACGAGTGCTAAAAAAAATTTCTCTAAGCCATGATACCATAGTGAGCTGCTTCAAGTATTTAGAGGAGAGGACACGATGTCACAGATTATCATTGAAGAGTACCTTCCAGAGATTTTTGAGGCGAAGGGCAATACTGAACCAATGGAGATTTTTTATCCCCCATCCCTCATATTTATTTGGCCAAGAGAGATCTGACCAGCTAGCCAAGTGAAATCTGCGTTTATTTTCTGAAGATCCCCATAAGAAAGCAAAGGTAATGCTCCTAAGCTTATGCAGGATAGTAACCGGAATAGGAGCGGGTCCCAGCCAGTATACCGGGATACTAGAGAGAATATACTGGACAAGAATCAGTCGACCACCCAGTGAGAGCATCTTATGGGTCCAAAGACTGATTTTTTTCTCATATTTTTGAACCAACCAATTCCAATCCACGCTGTAGTGCTGACACCATTCTATAGATACCACTATGTAGCATACTACAATGCTGGTATCCGAGGATATTCTTATCCCTTGCACTATCCATACTAGTCCATCCAGGCCCAATGTTGCAACCAGCATCTTTGATACCACTCTGTAGCGTACCCATACCCCATTATCAAGGGGAATTAAAAATTTCATCGAGAACCTTTACTATTCATCGAAACACCGGGCATGGCTGCAAACCACTTCTCAACATTTCCAACACTGTCACGCTCCCTCCCGTCTTCCATTGATCAGTTTGACGATCTGCAAGGAAAGATCTCAGAGGAGATCGGACGACGAAGAGAAATAGCGATGGAAATCAATGATCACAAACAGTCCCGCATCCGGAATTAAATCAACAGCTAAGAATCATCCCGCAAAAATTGATGACACGAAAAACTTGAGTTGCGGGATCGGTAATTGTGGAAATCGCGATACCGCGATCTCGTATTCCGCATTCTGCATTCTCACATCCCGCATGCGGAAATGATTGGTGCAGAAATCAAAATTTATGAAACCACATCCCACATCCCGCATTTGGCATTCTCGCATCCTACATGTGGAAATGACTATTGCGGAAATCGAAATATACGAAACCATAGCCCGCATCCCGCAAATTGCGGAAAGGTGCGTTGTGGAAGAAAAACTATGGAAAGCCATAATTCATAAAAAGACATCTCCGCATCCCGCAAGTTGTGGAAAGGAATTTGCAGAGGTCCAAATCTACCAAAGGATGTCTTTTGCATCCCGCCTATAGAATAAACCATTGCGGAAGAAGGTTTCTACTCGAAAATTCAACCTGCTAATCGAAGTCTTTGAACAGACTTGGCCATCCAAGCCAACATCAATTCGACATTCTAACCCTGCAACTTAGTTTAACAATGCATTGAAGAAAACATACATAGATGCCTATTATTGCAGTTATTCAAAGGAACAATTCATCAATTCAACACATCCAACATGTTCATCATATTCCATCAAGCAACTACAAATAAAATTGCAGAGATTGACATGGACAAGAACACTTATCTTGAGAAGAACTTGTCCTGCAACCAGCTATGTCGCTGTAACATTCCACCCAACCATAGGCCAGTGCACTCATCAATCTCTCAGCAACACTTCCACCCCCGAGCTGGGCATGATTTCCTCAAGGAACAAGGGAACACTAGTAGACTCATACATAGCCAAGGGTGCAACAAAAATCAACCAAGCAAACACAGTTGGGTTTATCAGGCTACAAGGGAAAACAAGCCAAACAGATGGTTTCACAGGCCACTCAGCCAAGCCATCTCATAGTTGGGTTTCACAGACTGTTCATAGTCAAGCCGACATTCACCTTAAGGACCAGTCAAGCCAACATATGGGTGTATCATACTGTACACAGTCAAGCCATCTCACTGTCAGGTTTATCAAGATACCTAGCCAAGCCAGAATTCATAGTTGGGTTTATCAGATTGTCCATCCAAAGGTTACCTACAAGGTTAAATGCATAAAGACACATCCAAGCCAACACATGGGTTTATTAGGATTCTAAGGAAATGGGCAGGAAGAACTGCTAATCTAGTGAGATCATCTACAGAGCTAAGAACACCTTCACAAGACCTATCTAAATTGGCTTCCCCACCGCCTACACACCCAACATAAGGAAATGTCCCCTTCTCTGCTCCACAGTCCCTCAGGATACACCTTCCCTTCCAGTGCTCTTCAGGATGTGCATAGCAGGTTCACCGGCCACTCTTATCTTATTGTGAGGTTCCACACTAGGTTTATCAAGCACATTCTACGTCTCTCCCATTCCTAAGTCTTGTACATAGTTTAGACCCAAACCAAGGTGCACAACACAACAACCACAAGGAGACTCCACAACACAGGCTTTACTATGGAACACGAGTAACAAGGTCTCATACACTATGTAGTTCAAGATAACGCTGCAACACAGTAATCATAGTATCTCTAAGGAAAAACATTTGCAGAACACGAAGGATAGACACAAGAAAAAATCAGCTGTCAAAGAGCTTCCACGCGAATGAAGAATAATTCCCTGAGCAAGACATCCCTTCCCAAAACGTGAATCCCAACGAAGACGTAATGCGTGAGTCCCCAAACTGGCATACGGTTCTGGTGTTTTTTTGTCCATGCAAGCAAAGCACGACATTCAAAACTGGGTGCTCTACCCAATTTGAACTTTTCCCATACTCTTCCCCTTCCATGCAATAACTACCTCAACCACATTCTGGCATAAATAAATGGTTGGGAAGAAAGACAAGAAAAAGGATAGTTGACAGTTTTAATGGGATTTCCCCATGACACATGGATTTTCCAAAACTGGTTCAAGGTTAACATTCCCTCCGCCTTATCCTTAGGAAAAGCATGCCCCCATCTCATTTTTCGGTGCATTGGCATAGCTGGTTGTGGGTTTTTCATTAATTTGCATATTTACATGATGTTTACAAATGTGCTTGACTTAGCACATAAACCATAGGCATCAACCACAATCGCCTATATACCAAACATTAATCAATGACAAACCTTGGCCTTGAGCTCCTTGTCATGATTCCATATAATATTTACATCATATACATTAATGCAATGGGGTCAAAACCAGGGTGTTACAGACTTTGTCACCACCCTCACTAAGATACTTGATGAAGAGGCTTGAAATGATGTGTTGCATATTGAGAAGAATATTATCCACCGTAAATCTGTCAAGTAAATTGAAGAACTCAAAGCTCAACATCAGTTACAATAACAATATTTACAGGATCAAATTCAATAGCTTTCATGGAAAAAGGCAATAGCGTAGAACAAGGTGATTGGGAAAGCTAATAATCTTGCAGACATCAAACTACAATTAGAGCATTGTAAGGAGCAGGGCGTTGCATCCTCATTCTTCAAGTTGAAAATACATGAGTTCAAAGATGATGTTGTTGTTATTGATGAAAGTATGAAGCAAACACAAACCCTGTTCTTTTAACATTTGAATGAAGTACAAGATGAGTTCAATTCGTTTGAGCATTTGTCAAAAATTCTTGCAGATCATGTGGACAAGAGGAAGAAATATAATTCATCCTATGAGAAACTCTGTGAGTGGAAATTCCATTTAAATACATATCCTCAGTCTCTTCCTTGCCTAGATTCAGTCAAATTAATGAGAAATCGAATATCACTCCCATCATGGGAAATTGTCTGTGATGAAGTATCCCATATGATCAAGAAAGGGAAGAAAATTTGTGTCATGGAGAGGATGTTGACGGATGGCTACATGGAGACTCTTGGGATGCATGTTTTTGTTGAGTTGTCCAAATCTATTCCAACTAAGCTGAGAACTGCTGAGGTGGATGAATGGAGAGATTAGTCAACATGCTTGATCTGAGACACCACTCAGTTGAACATCCCTTCATTCAGATGATTCATTTTGACTCTGATTCATGTGGTTTCTAACTTGCAAGGATTTATAGACAATTGGTTGAAGATCCTAAGCAAGGAGGTCTGAGCTTACTTGTGCAAGGCGTATCTCCAGCTTGAGCATGCTAATTATCCCATTGTTGCATATATGTGGGGAGTTTACACAAAATGGAAATATTATGTCTCTAATCTAGGTCAGGGTAGTTAGTAATTTCTTATATGTAGGATATATGTCTTGTTTTTTATGGATTAATCTTACCATGATTAATCCACCAATCAGAGGGTAAAGGAGGGGGGACACCTAGTTGAACCTCTGGTCAATTTTATTTATGCTAGATCTGGTAGAATTGCCTGTCTTTTGGAGACAATTCATGTAATGACTTACAAACCTATTAATAAAAGGTGGAGATGTTCTTGCATGTGGTTCTCATCATGATGTGAGATTAAGTGTTCTATATTTTCTTAACCTACTTGTGTTTCCTTTTCAATTCAATCTTTTGCTAACATGTTTCAGATGTTTATAATTACAAAGGTTAATTAATCATAGTGAATTTGTTTATTATGATGGATTATCGTGACAAGATGATTTGGATTTATTATGCATCCTTGTTATACAAGTTTCCTTTTTGGTTTATCATCATTCTCGAATAATGATTTTCTAACAGGATCATTTTCGTACTGTTTTTTTATCAGTCTTAATATCTGATTCCAATTTTTAAATGGATTTAATTGAATGATGTTTTGATTCGAATTATATAAGTAGGCATATTTCAGAGAAAATAGATATTTATCTTTATTTTATCACCGCATCCTTGAACATTAAGAGACAAGTAACATGATTTTAACCTTTCAAGTAGGTTTCCCTGCTTGAACTCATTAATCTATTTCACTTAGATTTTCATAACACTTCTAGGATTACCTTTTAGAAACTCCCATTTGAAACATAAGTCTCCTTCTCCAAGGAGAAAAATCCACACATAGCCAGCGGAGGCTTTGTATACGTCGAACGTATTCAATCCAAACGACTGGGAAATAGGGAAACTCTTGCGAGTGTTTTCTGAAGTTCTTGGATCAGATTGCTCTCGCCTTGTAGACATCTTTTAACCAACAACCCAATTGGGGCATCACCATGGATGAATATGGGGTTTATTTCCAATAAACACCTTATCCCCCTACCTTAACCTTCATGTATAAATGTGCACTTTCACATCCAAGGAGGCTGAAGTTGGGAATGGGTTTTTTTACAAACACTTACCTTCTTACATATGGTCAAATGCACACATTCACCAACAAAAGGATACATGATAAAGAAATAAAAAGGTACATTTTCAAAATACAATTGAATACATCCAAATATGAATAAAATGTATTCAAAATATAATCAAATGTAAACAAGTCATGACTAGAATGTGACCAAGATACAACCAAAATATGGCTAACCTACATTGACCAAAAATTGTGTGTGTGTGTATTCACTCACACACACATTTTTTGGTTAATGTATGTTAGCCAGCTTTTGGATGTAGGTAAGCCATATTTTTGGTCGCTATAGGTTAGCCATATTTTGGTTTAGGTTAGTCGTATTTTTTGTCGATGTAGGTTAGCCATATTTTAGTCCATGTAGGTTAGCCCCTCACCCCCACCCCACACACACATACAATTTTTGGTCAATGTAGGTTAGCCATATTTTGATTGTATCTTGATCACTAATGAGTAATCTAAACTTGTAGTAATCACAACAAATTTCCAATGATAAATGCGAACTAAAAATTACCAAACATGGGCAAAGTCCATCGATCCAAGTTCCATGTATGTTGGAACCTTCCCCAAAGAATTTGCCCTATTCTAAATCAAACAAGAGGCTTGAAAAATCGATCAAAGTTTTGAATCAATTGGAACTTTGGCTTCATGGGTTGTTGGATTCCAACAAGATAAGGGAAGATTACTACACGATTAGAATACTTCTATATAAAAATGTACATGTTTATAAAATTAAATTGAATTAAATTTTGGATCAATCAAAATTTCAACTTCTTTTATTTTAGTTCTAAGGGAAACAATAATTTTTCCAAATTACTTGGGCAAGACCTTGGTTCAAAACCAATTGGCTGCCACTATAAATCCTAGGCTAGGTGCAATAGTGTGTAAGCCACACCTACCAATAACTTGGTCCTCAACCTAAATCCAAAACATTACACATAGAAGCACCTACCCTTTCAACGAAGACACAATAGACTACATGTCTCATTAAAAATTTAAACCAGAATAAAAAGAATGTAAAACTTACGACTCAATTATTTAAGTTATTATCCCTCAAAATTGAATTACCAAATTAACTAATTGTAATAAAGAAAAAGAAAATAACAACATGATTAAACTACTACTGTAATAAAAATATACCCACCTACAATAAGCTTGGTTCTTCTACACTAAGTATGGTTTTAATTCATTCAAAGGATAATAAAGTTGTTGAAGTATTGATTGTCTTCATCCTTTTTTAAGGACAACGACCTCAACTTAAATTATCAAATAAAGGTAGGCATACAACACATGTTATATATGATATAGATGTCAATGTCATGAACTATAAGGTCAAGTGGCGTAATTTGAGATGAGAATGCATACCAATTGAATACAAATTATAAGACTAATTATTATAAGGAAGCAAAAGGCACTTGGTGCAACATAAGATAAGAGTTATTGACCAAAATTGTGTTTAAATCCCACCAACCACAATATAATACTATTAAGGTGGAGGGTGTTTATAAGATCTGATATTTGATTTTCTGTGATAACCATTATAAAGACTTCACACTTTCATGGATTGATCCATTCTCTTTTTCAAGATATAATGGTTGGTGCATTTTCGTAAATTTGAGGTAAGTAGAATGTTTATAGGCTATAGATTTTGCTCTTTCAAGAGTAAGTAGAATGTTATAGGTTTTGTACTTTGTCTTGCCTTGTTGTGTGGTAGGAATCATGGGGCTCATCATTGACCACACAAATCAATCTTTTCAACTTGCACTATATACAATATAGTGCATTTTTTATTATTTATTTATTATCGTTGGGATCTTTCATTCTCAATGTTGAGATTCCATGTTGAATCTCTTGCCATTTGTGAAAAATCAATTGGGGACATCAAAAGAAGGATGGTGGTTGCGTAAATAAGATTTATAGGTATTTAGTATAAATTTAAGAAGTTTGAAGATGGATCTAAAGCTTTTATGTTTTTTTAATTCATTTAATTGTAATGATATTTTAAAAATTTTCAAAAATTAATAATAATAAAAAAAATTATCTAAAATATATATATTAAAATTTGTTTCTATCAATAATACCATAGGTTAGTGTTGATTTTTTTTTAAGGTTATACGTTCAAATTCAAAGAGGTAGGGAATGTACATTTTTGTAGACTTTAGTAGTTACCTTATTTCATAAAGAAGGGTCCCTTTCCACAAACAAAGGAGTCTCATTCAGCAAATTGGTGTCTAGCTTGATTGTAACTTAAAAAAAAATCATAGGATCTTAATAAAATCACTCAACTTACTAACTAACTAGTTTTCAAATAATATATATATATATATATATATATATAATATGAGATATGAAACATGGGCAAGTTAGTTGAAATATGGGTCTGTGTGATAAAATGCACTTGAACATTTAGGTTAAAACAACTAACATTTGTAATGTACACCTTTATTGAAATTGGACAAACTCTTTAAAAATCAATTAAATATTTGATTTCATCTTATAAAATACTTTTATCAAAATGTATTAAAAAAATACTTATCAAAAAGTATAATATATTTAGCTTTACTTGTGTGTATCTTATACCAAATAGAATGTATAATATATTTAGCTTTATTTGTGTGTATCTTATACAAAATAGAAGTGTCTTATACAATGTTATAAAAGGTATTGTGGGAGTGATTGTTAGCTGAACGGCAGAAAAATGCCGATTCCAGGCGGAGTATGGAGAACGACTGCAGCTGCAGTGCAGGCCTCTCATGGCGTTCCCCTGTCCTAAGCCTGTGCTAGTCGATGCGGGTCTATGCCGCTCCTGGACTTGCCCCCCTTCTTTTTTGTCCGGATTTTGGTCTTCTTTGTTTTCCATCTCCTTGTCTGGTCTACTGTTTGTTTTTTTTTTTGGTTCGCAGGGTGGGTTTATGTGCAGGCATCCCTCTTGGAGTCCCTCCCCTTCACTGGGGGACTAGTACCAACCAAGATAAAAAACAAGTGGGAAGGATATTGCTTTTCAGCTGACTGCGCAATTTTTGGTTTGGTTTCACCACCTCTACATGGATTTCTCATCGTTTTTTTTCTAGACTCCTCCGTTGTATGCCCATTGGCACGTCCTGGGTTGACCTTGGTTAACCGCAGACATACTTAGAGTTTAGGGTTTTTCTATACCAGTGGTTTTTCTTCCTGGCACCTCGCCTAATTCATGGCTTTGACTTGGGGTCACTCCACTGGAGTCCCAAGACGTGTTGTGAATGGTCAGTTCCCCCTCCGTTACATATGGGTGATTAGTGGTTTGTCTATCTAGCTAGGGTTTCTTCTTTAGGGTTAGGGTCTCATCATTTCCGAGAATGATGGGCTGAATAACTGCTATTTGTGTGGTTGGGGGTCTGTGGTTTGACCTTTGGTTTCTTCATTTTGTTCCTGGGGTTCGGTGTTTTTACCCTTTGTTTTATTGACGCTCCCCCGAGTATCACTATCTCTTTTGGTCACCCGGGGTTCCTTTGATTCCCTGGTAGGGGACACTGGCTGCGGGGAGCTCGATTGTTTTGGGGCCACCTCCTCTGTGGGGTTCTGTTTTTTGGGGCTTCGTATCCCTCTCGGGGGTCTTCATCCTTATTTAGCGCGACTGTTGTTCATTGTTGAGTATCGTGTTTCTACTCTCGTGTCGTTTGACTCATACCTCACCACATGTCTGAGCTGGCTACTCCTTCCCGCTTCCGCCGCAAGAGGAATGCCAAGTGTATTAAAGCCCAGGAGGGGCGCTACCGCTATGTTCTCGGACATGACATATACATGGATAGAGTCACCTCTCTCTGCTCCCATGCTCTGGTTGGGCGTTTGGAGTACTGTCGGATGGGAAAGTCGGCATGGGTGGAGTGGGCTACTAAAAACTGGAAGCCCCTCATTGATTATGTACCTACTATCAGCTTGTTATCTAGGGGGTGGATTGTTTTCATTTTTTTAGAGGAGGTACACTGCACTCACATCCTGGAGGGTATCTAGCGCATGGGGGTCAGTTCTCTGGTCCTTGATCGATGGCACACTCGATTCGACCCACTCCGGGAAAGAATCACTAAGCGCCACTTATGGGTTTTGCTCCCTCACCTGTCGTTCCCTCTGTGGAATAAGCACGTTCTAGAAGGCATTACATATTCCATTGGCCGGTTCGTTGCTGTTGAGTCTGACTTTATCCTTGCATTTGACAAGAGGATTGCGCAAGTACTTGTTGAGATGGACGTTTCCCAGGGTTTACCTGCAGAAGTTGAAATCCTCTGTGGCGAACGACTTTTAGACCAGAGGCTCGACTACTTTCATGTGCCGTTCAGATGCAGCATTTGCCGTGAGACTGGACATATTTGGCGTCAATGTCACTCTCTCCGATCGGTCGATGCTGACTCAGGCTCGGACGTCCCCCTGTCAACTGCTAATTTGAACAAATCCAGTGTTCGTGCACCTACTCCAGGTACTCTCAATGATACTCTTCCTCCTACTGAAGTTGTATCGACCTCTTATTTGGATGCCATTGATGAGTTGATTCTATCTCACTCGAAAGGTCCTCAGCCAGATCCCTCTCAGGCCCCTTGCCCATCTTTGGTTTCTCTGTCCTCTTTTCATGACTTGTCCTCAGATAGGGATTTTCCTGGCGAGCCCTTCCCCCCTGCTTTGAGCCCCCACATTGCTTGTACATCCACTCTTAATTTGGATATCCCTTCTCCTCCCCAATCTTCGGCAATGATGCATAATCTGTCTCCAGCAACACTCACTCTAGTTATGCCTTTTCCTTCTTTGTCCTCGCTTGTCGATTTCCCACCCTTTACACGCCCTCGATCACCCCCATCGCATCCTCCTTCCTCCATTTGCCCCACTTCCTCTCCTTCATTCACAGACCCCTCTCTAAAAAAATCACTCTCCATTTTTACTACTATAACTCTGACCTCTCCTTCTACTCTTCACCTGAACTCCATTCTTTTTGCCAATGTTACGGTCAGGGAAAAAAGGGATAAAAAGGATAAGCTGCATGTGGACCTCTCCTCTACTTCCCCTCCTTACATTCCTCTCTCTGTTCGCATAAAAGATGCAGCCCGTAGCGTGCCTTCTCGGGAACTTAGAGCAATGTCTCCCCTCCTTAATGATCCTTAATGAAGCTTGTCTCCCTCAACGTTAGGGGCCTTGGAGGTAAGGCCAAAACACACTGCCTCCGTTCTCTCTTTCGCTCTCTCAGCCTGGATATGATTCTCCTTCAGGAAACAATGTGCAGCTCATCCCCTGCTTTACTTGCCTTCTCCAAACTTCTCCCTTCTTGGGAATTTTGTACTATTGGCGCTTCAGGCCTTTTGGGTGGTCTCCTCATGGCCTGGAATCCTCATAAGGTCAGATGCCGTGCCTACCAGACTTGTGCAGGCCTTCTGGTTTAGGCCTCCTTCTGTGGACTTTCCTATCCCATAACTGTCCTAAATGTTTATGGCCCCTACAAAGACCGAGAATTCTTCTGGGAAAAAGCACATAAAAGTGGGTTTCTCAGCTATCCAAATCTGGTTTTGGGTGGAGACCTAAACCTCACACTGCACTCTTCAGAGATTTGGGGTCATAAGGCTTCTCCCGATCCCCTATCTTTCCATTTCCTATCCCTGTTTGACTTGCTGGGTCTGGTGGATCTGGCTCCTCAGTATGTCGGTCCAACGTGGTGTAATGGTCGTGCAGGTGCCGAGGGTATTAGTAAGAGATTAGACAGATTTCTGATCTCGTCTTCTTTGATTGCTTCTCCGGGGATCCATAGGGTTTGGACACAGTGCCCCTACATTTCTGACCACTATCCTATTGTCTTGGAATGGAACAAGCAGAGAGCATCCTACAACTATCCATTCAAGTTTAACCGCTCTTGGCTCCATGACCTTGCTTTCACTGATTGGTTGTCGGTGAGGTGGCCCCTCCTCCCCCAGGGTGACCATGCCTCTAGTCTCGACTCACTCCACCTCAAGCTCCGTATCCTTAAAAACGAAGCCAAAGTCCGGATCAAGGATAAACAGGCTCGAATTGATAATGATTACTGCAAAATCGATCAGGCCATCACTTCACTCCTCTCTGGCTCATCAAACGGTATCCTATCCACTGAGGTTTTGGCCCATTTAGCCCAACTGAGGTCTGAAAGAAAACTGATATTGAATCATTACCTTCTAACTTGGCAATTAAAAAGTAGATCAAAATGGGCTCTACAGGGAGATTCAAATACTAAATACTTCCACATGTTGGCTTCTAGTCGGCGGAATCAAAATTCGATATGGTCCCTGTCAGACGAGGATGGTAATATATATGAGGATGAGGATGCTCTCAAAGCTCTGGGTCTTACACATTTTGCTAATATATTTAAATATGATGGAGGAACCTATTTATCTCAACAACTCAAGGTTGTCTTGCTTTATCCCAGGATGATTCCAGAGGTGAATGCATCAGATCTTACTTGCCCGGTTTCTCTTGGGGAAATTGAGTCTGCACTGAAATATTTCAAGAACGATAGAAACCCACGCTCGGATGGCTAGCCCGTTGAGTTCTATCTGCACTTTTTTGAACTCTTGGGCAATGAACTTCTGTTTGCTGTCGACTCCACTAGAGTCCCTGGTTTTATTCCCCCCTCTCTGAACTCAACTTTCCTTGCTCTGATACCCAAAAGAGATAAGCCCTTGACCTTCGCTGACTTTCGACCCATATCTTTGTGCAATCTCTTGTACAAATTGATCTCTAAAGTTATTGTGGTCAGAATTAAACCCTTCCTGGACTCTGGTATATCACAGGAACAATTTGGGTCCCTTAAAAATCGTCAGATCGTGGAGCCTATTGGAATTGTTCAGAAAACCCTCCACTCTGTTAAAACAAAGAACCTCTATGCCTTCATCCTCAAACTAGACTTGATTAAAGCCTTTTACCGTGTCAACTGGACCTTCATCTGTCTCATTCTGATTCAGATAGGGGCTCCCCTCCAGACTGTTAACTAGATACTTGGCTGCCTCTCCTCAGCTACCTTTGCAGTATTGATCAATGGTACCCCATCAATTTTTTTCCCGACTTCTCGGGGCATCCGTCAAGGATTCCCTCTATCTCCTTTGCTCTTCATCCTGGTCATAGAAGGTCTCAGCCTATTAATTTCCGATGCTAGAAATCACGGACTTATTCGTGGAATCCAGATTTCACCCTCTCTCGCTCTGACCCATCTTCTTTTCATGGATGATGTGATTCTTATGGGTACAGGTACTCTTCAGGAATGGGCAGCTTTTGATGTCATTCTTGAAACTTTCTGTAAAGCTTTTGGAATGTGTATCAGTCTAGAAAAGTCTTGTTTCCTCTATAATAATATTGAAGCATCGGACTTCTTGGCCATTTCCAGAATCCTCCCGTATCAGAAGTTACCAATTCTTACTGGCTTCAAGTATCTTGGTTTTTTCATTAAACCCCTTGGTTACAGGACCAGGGATTGGAATTGGTTGGTTCAAAAATATGAGAAAAAAATCAGTCTTTGGACCCATAAGATGCTCTCACTGGGTGGTCGACTGATTCTTGTCCAGTCTGTTCTCTCTAGTATCCCGGTATACTGGCTGGGACTCGCTCCTATTCCGGTTACTATCCTACACAAGCTTAGGAGCATTACCTTTGCTTTCTTATGGGGATGTTTGGAAAATAAACGCAGATTTAACTTGGCTAGCTGGTTGGATCTCTCTTGGCCAAATAAATATGAGGGATGGGGGATAAAAAATCTCCATTGGTTCAGTATTGCCCTTCGCCTCAAAAATCTCTGGAAGGTACTCTTCAATGATAATCTGTGACATCGTGTCCTCTCCTCTAAATACTTGAAGCAGATCACTATGGTATCATGGCTTAGAGAAAAAAATTCAGCACTCGTGGTGTTTCTGCTATTTGGAGGGGTTTTGTACAGACTATTCCCTGGATGGGGTGCCAACTTGCATGGCAGGTAGGAAATGGTGTTGATATATGGATTGGTATTGACCCAGTGATTGGTATCTCTTACTCTTTCCTCCTCCCGGAAGGTCTGAGATCTTATTTAGAAGACCTAGACATTAAAACACTCGCCCAGGCACACAACACTTTACCGGACTCCCAACAATACTGGTATACGACGGAGGAGTTATATTTGGATGGAGAATGGAAAGAAGCATGGAACACATATACTAGAAATCTAGTACTCAATGGTATTCACCTTACTACTCAATCTGATTCTCTGGTATGGGAATATAACGAAAAAGACGGTACCATCTCTGCTGATAAAGTATATGACTGTATTGTAAAATCTTTCGCTCCAGCCATGGGCAACCGAGTGCACAATACTTTATGGTCAGGTACTCTTCCGCGCAAAATTGGATGCTTTTTATGGTTGGTATTAAGGAATAAAGTCCTTACCTGGGATAATTTACAAAAACGGGGAAAGTCTGGCCCAGGTATTTGTTCAATGTGCTTCTCAAACGAGGAGACTGTCATTCACCTTTTCTCTTGCTGCATGGTTTGGAAGAGTGTTCTCAATCTTATTTGTGATCAATTCCAGCTGACTATTCCTCCTTGCGTGGACTCTATTGTTGTATTTATGGATTATTGGGCTGCCACTTACCCACGACACTCAGCCCTTTTCTATATCCCACACCATATGATGTGGGCAATCTGGAAAGCTCGGAACTATGCTATTTTCGATGGGAAAAAGAAGACTGTCCTCGACATTTTTCATCAGATTTTATACTCTGCTCAGCTGATTTCCTCTCAGCTTGTCATAAAGGCCTATCGAAAAAAGTTAGACAGATTGGGCTTCCTCCCTGCTTGACTTTCCCTTGTGGTTTTTTTGATGGTGCTTCTACATCTTCAGCAGCAGGTGTCGGATACAACTTGTTCTTAAATGAGGCACACCATCTGGATTTCACGCTGGGGGTTGGATATGGCTCCAATACAAAACTAGAATTACTTGGCCTGTGGGCTCTTCTGCTCTCTTCCCAGATGATGGGGATCCCCTTATCCCACATATTCGGTGACTCACAGGTCATCATCAATTGGGCCAAGGGATCCACTGTTCTCTCCCCACTGGAACTTCTACACTGGTGTCGGGAATCTCAAAAGCTTATTTCTAGCTTTCAGGATCTCTCTTTCAGCCACATCTACCGTGAACACAATAGGATTGCAGACCGTCTATCTAAAACTGCTCTCTCTCTTTCTCCTGGATTTGGTTGTTATTCTGAATTTATGGATGACCATTTGGTCTCATATGACACCTTTCAGCTCATTTGAGTCATGCTATGGGGAGATTACTCCTCGATTGGATTCTTGCTCTGCTACTCATTGAGTGGCATCTTTTAGATTGCTGATCTGGTCCCTTTGGTTCACGGTAGATGGGTTTGGTTGAGATCGATCCCCTATATGATGAGACAGATTACTGATGGGAATCTACACTCTATTGCATGCCTTTCCCCCGGGCTGTGACTGAATGTGATTTTCTCCTGACGAGCTGTATTCTCTCTATGATGTAGCCCTTTTAGGGTCGGTGCTATTAATGCCCTTTGATTCCTAATAAGAATAACAAGGATAGGCTTTTTCTTCCTAAAAAAAAAAGGTTTTGTGGGAGTAGCTAGGGTCACTCAGTGTTAGAATCCAATCTTAAGGAGGCCCATCAACCACCTTTGATTGAAGGGTTTTGTTATATAAAACTTGAAATTTAGAATATATGTTTACTTTATATATAAATAAATTTGTTTTATTATAATGTATAATATATTTAGTTTTATGTATGTATAGATCATACTAAATATTGTAATATATTTATTTATTATAATTTATTTTTAACTTTATTTATATATATTATACTAACTAAAAATATTTATTTATTTATTATAATTTGCTTAGTTGAAAAAATTTATGGTATTCTTTTTTCATTTTGACAATATTATTCAATGTAAAGTAGGTAGAGAAGATTTGGTATGTTTAACTCAATAGCAATCTAATCAAGAACTTATATAATTTATTAGATTATCACCAACTATTATGACACCGACTAATTCAATTAAGATTTAAGGTTAATTTATTATATAAATAATAATTAAATTATTATTAAAAGTAATTTGTTTAA
Source organism: Pseudotsuga menziesii (assembly GCA_001517045.1). NCBI lineage: Eukaryota > Viridiplantae > Streptophyta > Pinopsida > Pinales > Pinaceae > Pseudotsuga > Pseudotsuga menziesii. The sequence goes on from LPNX010918698.1 coordinate 340,495, forward strand.
AAAATAATTAAAGAATGTTTTCTTATATTTATGGACGATATTCATTAAAAACTTTGTCCTAAATGTTGAATGGCATGAGTGATTATTATTAATTGAGCTAACTCTTCAAGGAAAATTAGTTTCTTACATAAAAATAAGTAAATGTATTTAATAACTTAATGAAAAATTATTAAATTTATGAAGAGAAATAATATTCATGATATAAAAATAAAAATAAAAATAAATCATAATAATAAAAATATTAGAAGGTTTTATTTATTCATATATAGAGAGAGAGAAAGCTTGATGAGTTAGTTTGAATAGTTGAACATTGTGATTTATAAGGAGGGGATGTTTTGGTTAAATCATTGTGAAGTTTTGAGAAAAATGGCATTTTGTAAAATAGTGATAATATTAAAAATATAATTACATTAAAATGTAAGAAGTTACAATGGGATAAAGAATTAGAGGGTAAGAAAAAATTAAGATAGATGGTCAACCCTAACAAAATTAATATAAGCAAACATCAATATCCATTATCATCATAAAATAAATTAAAATAAAAATGAATAGTTGAAAAATGTATATAAATTAATTTGATTAAATGTTTTTTAAGACCTATAAGGGTCCTTCCTCTAGGGGTGTATCTCAACCAACGATTCGCTTGATATGAAGGACATATTGTAAATGGAGGTCACGAGTTCAAATCACCTTGGCTTACCTGTGCCCCATGCTTGCGAGTTGTGTGAGTGCACCTAGGGGTATAGTGGTAGCGAACGAACCCTGTCTCTTGCAAGTACCATCTCCAACCTAGTTGACGATTATCCTAGTTACAAAAAAGACCTATAAGGGTCTCAATGGATGTTAAGACTCTCTCTCTCTCTCTCTCTCTCTCTCTCTCTCTCTCTCTCTCTATATATATATATATATATATATATATATATATATATATAANAACATATCTATTGATATACCGATATAATGCCTTAGAGAGATAAAATTGATAGATGGATTAGGAGGATGAGGGTGGTGGTTCGAGTAAAGGGGAGAATTAGGATTTCCTCGAGGAACAGGAGTTGACAGATCGATGATGATTCCGATGATCAACCCTAAACTAAAATTAATCTAAACAAACATCAATAACCATTATCATCATAAAATAAAATAAAATAAAAATAAATAATTAAAAAATGTGTATAAATTAATTTGAATACATGTTTTGCAAGACTTATAAGGATCTTAATGGAGGTTTAGGCTCTCTCTCTCTTTCTATGTGTGTGTGTGTGTGTGTGTGTGTGTGTGTGTGTGTGTGTGTGTGTGTGTGTGTGCGCGCGCGCGCGCGTGCGCCTTGGATGGAAAACACACACACACACACATATAATGCCCTAGACATATAAAATTAAAAATGGAGGAGGGGGAGGGTGGTGGTTCAACTGAGGGGAGAATTAGGATTTACTCGAGGAAGAAGAGGTAAAGGGATCGATAATGATTCCATGATAACAAGTTGAATACATTGTGAAGGGTGCAAAGGTGCTCGCAAGGAGACAATTATTTGACTACTCTTATGGACCAAAATCTCACATCATAATGATGGTAAAATGGATTGAATTGACTTGAGATTGTGTAGCTAAAGGTAATATTTGAATCACTCTTTTTTTTTTACTTTTCTTTTTTATAACTCAATAGTGAAGGAGGGATTCTCTTGAGGCCATGGAGATATGAATCATCAAGTCTACAAATGATTCCATGGTATAATACTTTGATTCATCGAGGGTTGGGAGAGAAAAACTTTGTTTATGGGTCTAACTTCCAGTTTTGCCTCAACACCTTTAGGTTCCAGATATTTTGAGGATGTTGGATTATAAGTTGGGATTGTTTTTAAGAGGGTGTCAAAAACCTTAGAGACAGAAGTTACCTATCATTTATTGGTATTGATATGTATTAATAATGGTAATCCAAAGCTAATAGTATTGGCGACACATAAATAGATGGTGCTAGATGGTTGATTATGAAAATTTATGCTTCTGTTGTTAGTTTTTTTATAAGCGTGGAAAATTGTAAGGGGTTTTCAAGGAAGAGCTCATCTTTGTAAAAACCCCAAAAAATCAAAGATGAGACTCTATAATCCCCATAAGGTAGAAAGGAATGAATTGGTGGGCTGGAGAACCCATATTTTTCTACATTGAGCCATGAAGGGCCTCATCAAAATCAAGATGCAAGGGTGAAATCATATTTAGAGGAGGTAACTGTCACATGGGACGTAGATCTAGTGGTTACAAATTTTAAGGAAGGAAATCTTGCAAAAAAGATGGATTGTTGGGGGAAACCTTCATCTCTCTTCTAAATGAAAGTTAGAAAGTGAGCGAGTTAATGAATTACCAATTTATGTGGAGGATGTGAAAGGGAAGATGGATTTCGATCTTAGGATTGTACAAGAATGAAGCCTGTGCAGCTTGGGAATGGTCCCTATTGTCACCCTCTTCTACAACGACACAATAAAATAAATGGACAATTGGAGAGATATGAGATAGATGAGGGTAGATAATAAGCACATATAGAAGAGATGCTAAGGATTCTTGAAGGCCTCCACTACTTCACTAGGGTCACCCTATTTTACCTAAGCCTAAAAACACAAATCACTAATTCTCTAGGTGATTTTTCTCAAAACACTAGAGGATATCCATTATTTTCCACCAACAATAAGTGATGAATTAGCATTCATGTTCCCAAAGATAGGGATAACTACCTAGGATGGATCATGTGATGAGTAAAACATCTCTTCTAGATGTAGGTGCATCCCCATATTCCAGGACTCTTCTTGTGGTGGTGATAGATTTAGGAGGCATTCCATATTTCTTAGAGGGGATGTTGGATTATTACTCCTAAAAGTAGGAGGTCACACGGTTAAGTAAATGGAAAGAAAGCACCTAAAAATCAAGGTGACTTCTCTGTATCTATCTCCCAATCTTGTAGTGATTGCAAGAAAAGGTAAGGTGTTAAATTTGGCTAGGGAAATATCTAAATTTAAAATTGGACCCATCCATATTGGAAAACTCTTCCTTGCCCAACACATGTTCCAAGTGTTTGGAACGTTGAGGAAAGAATTGATCCTCTTAATGTAGCTTTTGGACACATTGTCTAATCTTAGTTCAACATGTCGAAGGCTTGGGGGGTGGGGGTTTCAAGGTGCTATCAATGCATTTTTTCCTTTTGACTTTTGAGTTCTATTGAAGAGATAGATTTTGGTCTAAATTCTAAATAGTGTTTGATTGTGCTCTCTAGTCTCATGGAAAAATGCCTAAGTGATTACATTTAGGATTGTATAAGGTTATTAAGACTATTTGGATCAATCAAGGTTATAGGCTTGTCGATATCATTTAAATATCTTAGGAGTAGTTTTATATAAAAAAACGACAAAAATTGACTTCTTGCTTGGGGAAAAATATAAGGAATGCCCTAGTCTAAAGGAGCTGTATCCATTGGTGAGGAGCAAGGTGCTTTTCACTTGTAGGAAAGGTTTTCTATTCATGAGTTTTTTCTTGGAACCATGAATTCACTGTGATTTAGTGGTCAAACTTGTGGTTACACCTAGAGATATTATATTAAATAATCTTGTGACACATGCACACATAAGTGGATTAAATCCCACCTCCATTCCCATCAATGTTTTAAGCTCGCAGGGTTAGTTCAATAAGTTGAACCATCTACCCAAGGCATGTTGTCAATGAGGAGGCCATAACTCACACATTCAAATATGGCCGAGTCCCTCAAGGTTACCAGCCACTATTGTGGTTGGGGGACTCCGTTTGGATACTCCTGCAAGGAAGTGGGGAAATCTCACAAGGTTGTTCTTGGGAAAAACAATATGAACAATGCCTTGAATGAAAATGGAATAACACCAATCTAGATCCATCTCAACCTCGGATCTATCAAGTGCAAGGAGAGATAAAATGTCTTGAGGTGAAAGCCTTTTTTGTACTGCAAATATTTGAGAAAAAGGTTTGCAAATCCATAGTTAGAGTGAAAAAAATTGAGGAAATGCTTGCATATATGTGCTTTCATTGATTTGATCACTCTTGAGTTAATATGGATCTACATGGGTTATTTTTACATCAAGAAAATCAATGTTGTGATGAATTGAGGTTTTTCAATGTGAAGGTGAAAAAAAAACATACCATAACAACAACAAAAGATCATAATACAATTGAAAAAAAAAGAACAAACATATATCCATCTTAGCCCAAATCATTTAAAAGGTGATGAATTTGCTTCATGATTTCTTTTTTCTCCTTTGGGAAAAATTTCCAACTTCTTATCCATAATGGTGAAAAGATGTAACATTGTATAGATGCGATTAGAGTATTTCATAAAAACAGTGAAGAAGATCCTCCCCACACTTAATAATTTATCACAAAAATGGGCATGAAAGCACCAAATGATTATGAGACTAAACACAAGAAACAAAGAAAGCATGAAAATGATTAAGGATGAAATAAGTTGTCGATCCTATCTATTTTTCCTTTCTTATTATTAATGTCAATCCACCCCACTATAGGCAGTTCCACGAGAATAAATTGTAATTCAAAAGTCGAATTGCCACAATTCATGGACGGTGCCATCTCCTTATTAGAATCAAAGGGATTAGGTTCACGAAGTCTCTTCATTCCTCCTAATGGAGCATCCTTAACAACGTCCATTCCCAAGGGATAAAACCTTGTATTTTGGTCTTCCTATCTAGCCTACAAGTGGAAAATTGTTTCCTTAATCAACACTTTTGGATAAGCAGTGTTTGAATCTCTTGTTTGTTAATTTTCCTCATCATGATCGTCTTCATTAATTGCTTAAGGGATTGCTAGTGTTTTGGTTTTGGCTTGAGCCCTTTCTTACTTGAGTGGTGATATCATGCATGAGGGCAAGTATCTTGTAGATGTCATGTTTGTTGGAATAATTGACACTTAAATGTTGCAGTCTCATTACCCAAGACTTAAGTTCATCTAAAATTTTCCTATTTGATAATATTTGCTTTTCCTGGTATAGGGTTTACTAAGATCTATCCCAACACAAATGTGGGCGCATGTGCACAATCCTACCTGATCTCTCTTAATATTTATTTTTATGTAGATGTTCAAACTATTGTATATTTCCTCAAGGATTGATAAGTGCCAAAAATGTAATAGCAAATTAGGAAGCAAATCCAGACCGACGTTGTAGTGACTGACACAACATTACGATCAAATTATGGGGACCTTGGGGTAACAAAAAGTTTCTCTTTTCCCCAAAACCGAGGATTTAACCATGCTTTGAATGCATGTTTGTTGAGCAAACATTTCTCTTAACACTTGACCTACAATCATTTCATTAAACACTTGGTGTGCAACATCAAATTGCAGTCACAACAAGCATAATGACTTGACACTATCTTGTATAGGAATCACGTCAAACACTTTGTGAGCAAACCTTTCATCAAACACTTGACATACAAACTTTCCTACCATGGTATTGCCAACTTGAGGATTATAGTATGTCTTTAGAGGCATTGATCTTTCATACTCTACAAATATAACCCAACCATCCAAAAACTTGCCACCCATCCCTTCCTTTCCCTTATCAACTTCTTCATGAGTACAACATTTTACTATCAATATTCCATTAATCTTGTTAGTAACAACTCTATCTTCTCTGACACTACCAAATTGTGAAAATGCAACTATTGAGCCATCATCAATGGTGTGTTTTGATAACTTTCTTATGAAGAACTTTGGTGATAGATCCATCGTTTTCGTAAAGATTCCTCATATTGAAGTTATCTAAAAAGCTATAAAAAGATAATGTACAAGAAGAAATATGTTTAATATAATATTCGCTATAACTCAAGTATAACATTTTAATACATATATAATCAAAATACCTCTTAATTTCTTTTTACATCCTTAAAAACCCAAATTAATTTCTTAATTAATACTTAATTTCATTTACCTCCTTGGTAGTACTTAAAAATTAAAATGAAATTATAATAATCATATGAAAAACATCCACTTTCACATGGAACCTTACATATATAATTTAATGTCAAAATATTATTATTATATTTGTGTCCTTTTCATATAGAGAAGTTCACATAAAATATTATACTATTCCAAAAAAAATCTGCTGCTTCATCTGGTTGTTTGTAAGGAATCAGATTTTGACCTGGGACCAACTCTAGCGTTGAGGTAGACAGGGCCCAAGTATGTGTATACTTTGTTGCAAGGGAGAAGATTCATCACATCATCTTTTCATTGACTGTTATTTCTCTAGAAGAGTATACTCCATTTTTGAAGATCATTTTAGGCTGCCCCTTTCCCAGCATTGTACTGTCACTTCCTTTTTGGAATATTGGTTCAGTTGTATCCCTGTTAGCTCTCATTTCAAATATTTCCCTCTTTTCTTTTTTTGGTGTATCTGGAAACACAGGAATCGATGCATTTTTGACAATAAACAACCCTCTGTTCATGCTCTTCTTAAGCAGATTGATGACCTCATTCTCTTGTATTCGGTCCCTCAAAAGAAGAAAAGAATTAGAGTTGTTGGTCTCGGTCCCTTGATCTATTTCCCTTGTGGATTTTTTGATGGGGCTGCTGCAGGGAATATTGGGGGTGCTGGATTTGTGATTCTTTTGAATGCTTCTTATTCCATTAGCTTTTCTTTGGGCTGTGGCAGAAGCACCAATACCAGATCTGAGCTACTGGCTCGATGGGCCATTCTTATGGTGAGCAATCTGATGGGGATCCCACTACTTACTATTTTTGGCGACTCTCTTGTCATTATCTCTTGGGTTAACAGATTAGCTTCACTAAATGTCCCATCTCTGAGTCATTGGTGTGATGACATTCTTTCAATGCTACAACTTGTCCCTCCAATGTCCATTAAACATATTTATCATGAGCATAACCAGCTGGCTGATGGTCTCTCCAAGCAGGCTTTATTGCTGGACCTGGGTTTCAGAAACTTTACTGAATCATTGGATGGTGTGATCATTGATCATGGAAATTTTAAGCTTTTCTAGCTTGTGCCGGGCTTTAGTTCCTTATTTTATTTTGGCACTATATTTGAGTAGATTTGAATTGGTTCTTAGCTGACATTGAAGAGACTTTTCAGCCTTCTTGTTTTGCTCAGGACTAGTATGTTTTTTGGTCATTCTCGGTCTCTTTTTTCAGCATTTTCTGACCTGTTTATCAGGAATGATGAGAAAGTCTGTCCTAGATAGACTTCATGCTTCTCTGCCTCCTTGATCTTGGCTGTTTAGATGATTCACTGATCTTTTAGTTATTAGTGGGATCCCCACATGAGAATGTTTCCTGCAAAGCTCGAATAGCCCTCTGTAGGCTGAATGTATATGATGTCCTTTGATTCAATAAGAATAACAAGGTCTGGTATTTTTTCCTAAAAAAAAAACAGATAAATTGAAAAAAAAGTAAACTAGTTTGTAAAATTGTACAAATTGTATTAAATAAATTAATCTAATAGTATAGTGTGCATATTTTATAAATAAATAATTTATTATGCAAATCTATTAATCACAGGATGGGTTTATGACACATTTATGAAAGCTTACCATAATTAATATTTTATTAATATTTTCTAACATAGTTTCTTTTAGCCAAATTTTTATTCAACCTTGTTAAAATGAAAAATAGTTATCATCCGTTTTTCAGTTGAGCTGTCTAAATGATATCTCCATTTCACCCCTTCCAATAAAGAAACTTGCAATAACAGTATTGACTCCTTACATATCTCTGTATAAATGTCTGGCGGATTCATTTAAAACCCTACAAAGTCGGATGCCTCGATAGATGGAGCAACCCTGGTAATAATGTTCATGTTGTAATTGAACTATTAGTCATAAACATGAGATCTCCTCGAGTGAAACGAATCTAAGCCCATACTTATTGAATCATAATTTCCAATACTAAATTCATCGAGCGTGTCCCACACAACACGAATATTTAAGGCTGACGTTTCGTGTTGTAAATTCCAGTAATCCGATTATTGAAAAGATTACGCCAAGGAGGGAGGTCTGCTTCCTGCAATTCTGCGGCGTGAACTCTGCGTGGGTCATTCCGCAAGAGTGAAATTGCTTGAATTTTCCTCCGAAGAGGTCTCTGCTCGAACGTAATTCCCCTTCATTCACTTGAATTATTTCATTGGAAGCAACAGCCAGACGTTACGGACACGAATTTGCAGCAAACCAAGGCATGTTTCTCTACGTTTTCTTTGATTTTTTCGCATTTAGATATGGCAGCTTTAGTGCATAACATCTCAAGGGGTGTCCAAAGGAATTCTCTTCTCTGATACCCATTTTCAATAAGGGGGGACACGATAATTTCGAGTAAACCCTACAGTCTAAGGACTCTTCACCCTTTTAGCAGGTTTCGAACGCGTGACCTGCCCGTGTCAAATATGGATAACAAGGATATGTTGAACACGCTGCTGTGCGATGAGCTTCTTGGCGAAATTCTAGGCAAATTGCAAGAGATTTCATACTGTAAAGATGTTTGTCTCGTCTGTAGGCGTTGGCTTCTTGTTCAAAGAAGAGTCAAGACCAGTTTGGGATTGTTCATTCCTGAAAGCACTACAGTTTCGTGTTTTGGGTCGTCGGTTCGAATCCTCTTGAGGCAATATTCCCAAATTTTGAGGCTGTCGATGACGTCTGGCCAGTCGCAGATGGATACAGAACTTTTGGATTATATTCTGGATGCTATAGGTGAAGGTTGCAAGTTTCTGAAAGAATTGCGGTTTGGGGTCGGCCCTGTGACCTGTTACGGATTGAAAGCTCTTGCCAAGGGCAGTGTTAATTTAACCTCGTTGGAGTTGGTAGGGTTGAGTCCGAGGTTTTTTCCATCATTGACCGAGTTTAAATCATTGAGAGAGCTCTCTCTCGTGCTATCTGGATGGAATTCAATAGAAGATTTCAATGGGATTCCTGATATGCCGTTGTCATTAGAGCGATTGAAATTGGTGGGTATTGGGGTTGGGTATAGAGGTTTGGGATGGATTTGGCGGAATTGCCCTAAATTGCAGAAGTTGGAGTTGTATAGCTGCGAGGGAATTGGGGATTCTGATTCATCGTCCTTTGTAAAAGCCCTGTCTTCTCTCCAAGAACTTCACTTGAGGAGGTGTAGAACTATAGCCAATGGTGTCCTGATGCTTGCTGCAGAAAACTGTGAGGCATTGAGAACCCTCGTTTTTTATGATGGAGGGGATACAGAAGGACTACACTCTGTCGTCAAGCAGTGCCAGAGTCTAGAAGTTTTAGACCTGAGATTGCCGCTTGATCTTAGCAATGATGATTTGGCTGTTATAGCTGAGAACTGCCGGTCACTTAGAAGCCTCCGTTTGCACAGCTGCTGGCTGGCAACTGGAGCTGGTATCAAATTGCTTGGAACAAACATGAGACTGTCCCTTGAGGAGTTGGTTTTAGTGAGATGCCGTGCTGTTGTCCAGGAGCCTGGCATATTGACAACACTTGGTCAGCAGCTCAAATGGCTCAAGAAATTGGATCTTTCTGATAATGATTGTCTGCATGACAAAGAGTTGGGAGCCATGCTTGCCTCTTGTAAAAGCCTGTCCAGTTTACGGTTGTGGCGATGCAGAGGATTAACAGACATGGTTGCGGCTTCAATTATCCAAAACTGTCAGCTGCTAGAGAGTATTGATATCACGAGATGTGATGGTATTACAACGGACGCTGTGAATGCTTTGCTTGGCTCTCCTAAGTTGAGGCAACTTGGAGTCGAGGAGCACAAGATATCAAAAGTGACTACGAAATTGGCATCGAAGAAGAAGATTGTCATCATGAAATCAGAATCAGAGGATTTTCTTTTTAAAGTTTGAGCCGGCAATGCTCGTAACTAAAATGTAACTCTATTTTTATTGGGTTCCAAGCAGGTCAAGGGATTAAGAGGCCATTAGTTCACCTACGCTTGGCCTACCTGCCCTGGGGCCTGAACTAAGGGTACGCCTTGTTCATTCAGGCATTGGCTAATTGGCTCCTAATAAGATAGGTACCTGTGTAACTCAGCATTTTTTCAATTGTTCATCTCACTCAGGTTGCATTGCACTGTTTCGTCTGTAAAAGCAATATGTATTCAAGTTGTTGGAACTCAATTAGTTTTAGTTTGTACATGTAGGAAGATCCGAAGTCTGCTTTTCTAAATTGTAATAGCTCTGGTCAGCGCCCAAAAATCGGGACAGCTGCAAATAAATTGCAATATTTATCAATTATACTTTAATGATTGGCATTCCACTGGTTTGTAGGGTTTTCCTAAATTGTAATTGCTCCGGTCAGCGCCTAAAAGTCAGGACAGCTGCAAATAAATTGCAATACTCATCGATAATTGTTTAATGATTGGCATTTCGCTGGTTTGTTTGAAGCAAATAAGTTATCGAGAGTTACCCATGTTGAACTCTGTGCAGATTCCAGAAGATTGTACCCAAACTAAAACAAATAAAACAATTTCAATCTGAGAAGATGTTTTAGGTCAGATTATCAACTAAAAGAAAATCAAATCGGAGTGAGCTAAACTCTAGACCATTTGCACTTTTGTCGGTGAAATTTGCCGGAATTTGGGGAGGGAATTTTAGTTGAAATTGTGATTTTGGTTGCTGAAATTGCAATTTTGATTGCAAAAATAAATTCAGCATCCTGACAACCCCTGGGGGCACCACGGCTATACAATTTCAACAATTCTTGTCTGATTTTGGTCAGAATTTATGCTGGAAAAATGGTAAACATGGTCTAAACTTTAGCTCAAGCCAATAAAATCTACGTATGCTCAGATATTCTGTTTTGTTCCTGATTGTATTCAAGTTAATATGTGACATTGTGTCATTGGGGTCCAAGGTTGCAGGGCATTTTATTGAAAAGAGTTTGAAAGCACTAAAATTCAATACATATGTTGGCTTGTACCAAGTTCAGTTTAAACCTGATTTTATTGCTCTGAACCTAATATTGATTGACATTGATGATTCTTTGCAATTCTATAAAGCATTTAGGATCTGCCTTTCGGATCTTAATACTGTTTTTATACTGCGATGTATTATGAGATCAGTATCACTATATGGGACTTGGGCATTTTCAGTTTAGGAAACATGAAATGAGAAGGGTATTAAAATGGCGTTCCAGTGGCTTATAGCCTTTTAAAAGCCATACATTTCAGAGTTGATCAATGAAAAAAAAACCTCACACAAGTACATTTTCAACATGAATGAATTTATTATAATTTTGAAGAGGCAAAGCTTTTGATGGAAACATAACTCTTTGCTTACTGGATATCCATGCTTTTCATTGTGGTTGAGAGGTCTACATCTGCTAATCTAATAAAACTTGAACTAAAACAGTTGCTACATAATTTTATGAAATAGTTTATTTTTTTTTATGTAATCAGTCATTTAATTTTATGATATAGTTTATTTATTTTTATGTAATCAGTCATTTAGTATTGACAAGGTGTCCTGTCTTTGTATGCAGACTTCAAGAAAAGGAAATTAGATGAGTTTGACTTTGATACATGGGAAAATGGAAGGTACATTATTTGAGAATGGACGTACTATTTGATGTAAATGAATACGAGTTTAAATGGTTTTGATACTGTCCTATCATTTTTTAAACTTTAATTTGTTTAAAATTTTCGGACAATGATGATATTTATTTTACCATCGATATAATAAATTTGTTTTTATGCTCTTTGACTGGAAACGCAGAAAGCTATTATATTGAACAGGCTGTGCTTATGGCTATTTAATAAATTTGACCGAAAGAGAGAAAAAGCTTTATAATTAAGTTATACAAATTTGCAGAAAAATGTTAATGGTTGTTAAATTGTAAATGCCATATACATCTCTCATTACTTAGTCTCTAATTCCATTGTGTGTTCTGAAGTTTCTTCTCATTGATAAGATCATGAAAATGTACTTCAAAATTTTCTTTATTAAAAACATGTCATTAGACTTTAATTTTTTTTTAATTAATTTGGTTCAAAGATTAACCATATGAACCGCAGAATATATATAAATAAGTCCCTGTGATATAAAGTTCATTGTGTTGTATACATCTCAAACGTATAGGAAAGTCCTTTTGATATAAAGTTTATTGTCCTATATACTATTATAAGTATCATAGTGGCAGTTGAATGTGGCATAGTTAAAATTAAATAGATATTTAATCTTTAAAGGCAAACATAATGTGGAAGCTCACAATGTTCATCATGCAATTTGATTAAACTCAAAGTTTGAGTATATGTTTTGTAATATATTTGATCGTAGTGAATGTATTAGGGATTCCTATTTTTATTGGAAGTTAATAATATCTCTAAATAATGTACAGGGAGTTAATAATATTTATGTTGTATTTAGGTAATGTAAAGTCAATAATATTTATGTTGTATTTTGATCTTAATATATGTATTTAGGATTTGTATCCTTTAAAAATGTATAAAGAATTAATAATATTCATGTTGTATTTTGATTTTAATACATATATTTAGGACTTGTATCTTTAGAAAATATATATGGAGATTTAATAATATTCATGTTAATACAACATGGCATAATAGTATTCATAAAATTAATTTTCTTATTTATTTGAATGAATATATATATATATATATATATAACTGATATAATAGTATTTATAAAATTAATTTTCTCATGTATATATATATATACATTTATATATAATTATTTTTAAAAAGTCAAAATTCAAATTAATATTTTTTTATTCAATGTTCTTATTTTTATGAATAATTATCTATATATTTAAATTTATTTTTGAAAGATCCAATCATTTAAAATGTGGTATGGCATTATATTACGTAGTAAGTTTTTTTAGTTATTAGTATATTAATTAAGATATGATACACCTAATAAACTAATCATGTAAATTTTGCAAATCTAATGAAAACTTTACTAAGGATGAACTATAATGAGAGATTTTTCAACATGTTATAAACAATCTAGTATTCAAAATTAATAATCATGAATAAGTATATGCACTTTTGAAAAGGTTTAATCATATGCATGATTTAAAAGGTTTACTTACTATGCAACTTGAAAACGTTTAATCTTAAGATTATGTTGAAATTAGTTTTAATCCAAAGGTATACCATTATACTAAAATATTGTTACTTTTTTAAATCAAAGGTATAATGTTATATGTAAAGGAATCTTGTTAAGGATCATCATATTTTTTAACTTATTATATATTAACGACTCATGGGGGTTAGAGCAATTGGTAATCAGTAATTGAGATGAGAAGTTGTAAATGGAAGGTCACTAGTTCAAATCCCTCGTGGGTACTGACATACAAAAAACACAACGATTTTTTCACAACCAACTACTCTAAAGATAATCTCAACAAAAAAGAAAGTAGGAAATGTTTTTCCAATGTTAGAAATTGGCATTTACTTTAATATAATAGGCTTTTCTTTTTTGTTTGTTTTGAATTGTGATGGAACTTTTCCATTCAAACATATTTGAATTGTGATGGGACATTCTCTTACCAATAGTATTTCAAAATAACTAGTTTTAGCTTATCGATTCTGGTTTGGCAAACATAAAATTCTTGATGATGTGTAGAGCTTTTTGAAATTCCTACTTTGAATTTCTTCCATCCAACCGTTGGTTGTCCGGTCATGGATCTGATTGTAGAAGGGGTCATCTCCCCCCTTTTGATGAATTTGAAGCATGTGGTGTGTACTAATGCATGCAATCAAGGACTTGGAGGAGTTTGTATGCAAGACAACCATGAAGTCGAACAAGGAGGAGTTCCAGATCATTCCATTGGACAGATAAAGGTGCAGAGGAAGCACCACAATCCTGATACGGCTATATGGGAGCTGGAGGATGCCATGCGATTTGCACACCCAGTTTTTGGTTCAATTTTGCAGAGCACTGAGGGTGGTGCTAGTGTAGCATTTTGTTCAATTTTGATGAGCACTAAGGACATTATTGTTGTAGGGGGAGGGAAATGCAACACCCTGGTTTTGACCTCGAGGGGGAGGGGAATGTGTGCCCTGGTTTCAACCCCATGGTATTGAATTGCATTAAATTATAAATGATGTAAATAACATTATTAAATCATGGTGTGGAGCTCAAGGCAAAGGCCCCGCCATGGATTTAGTGTTTTATGTTTCTGCAATTAAAATCAATGTTGATGGTTTATGTGCTAGCCAAGCACAATATGTTTTGGGACATCATGTAAAAATGCAAATTAATAAAAATACCACAACTAGCTATGCACCACAACATGAAAGATATGGGGGCATGATTTCACAAGGAATAGGGAGGGGGGAATATTCAAACCCTTGAACCAATGGGGTAAAGCCAAATGTCAAAGGGAGAACCCATAAAACTGTCAACTACCCATTTTGTTTTTTTATGCCAATCATTTATTTCTGCCCGAAATTGGTTGAGTAAGTAATTTTCCTTGGGATGAGAAAGGTATGGAGGTCAAATTCGAATTGGGAAGACCACCCATTTTGGAAAAAATGTGTTTTGGCTTATTGGGCAAGTAAGAGCCCAGAATTTCAGTCCTCACCCATTCTCATTCACATTTGGGCTTCTTCACGTAGCTAAAGGTGGTTGAGCTCTCTCCTTCATGATTTTACTATCATTTTATTCACTTCTCCATGCCCAAATTCGTTTTCTATGTTGCTGGGCGAATGGGAAGAAGGGAACCATGATTTTGGGGTTTGAAGAGGACGTTTTTTCTCCTATGAGTAAGCTGGGAGTTTCCCTCACGTTCTTCTGCAATTTTCCCATTTTTCTCCACGGTTGGGAAGTCGTTTTGTGTTGCTGAGTGAATGTGCAACCGAGATTCACGTTTTGGGTGGTTGCTGAGGCCGGATTTGCTCCCGAAATTCTCATAGGCATTTTTTGATTTTGGGATTCACAATTTGGGTGTGAATGATGGTTTTTTTTGCTCCAGAATATCCCTGAACATTTTGTGAGATCGATTTTGGTTCCCAGGGTTGTTTTCCCCCTTGTTTCATATTCGTTTCGGCTCCCAAAACGTTTTTGTCCATACCCAGAACTTGTTTTGGTTGTAAAGTGCATCCTTGTGTTGGCTTGGCTGAGTAAGTCCAAGAAACCCATCTGCTAGAGGGTTTGACTATGTTTGGATGTGATTGTTGGCTTGGATGAGTAAGTCCAAAGAACTCATGTGCTATTGGCTTATTGCAATAGTATCCCGTGAAACCCAGTTGTTTATTGGTTGGGCTATACAGTCTGTGAAACTCAACTGTGTGTTGGATTGACTATGTGTGTATGGTATTGCTGTGTGTAAGCCTGTTGTCCCTAGTTCCTTGTGGAAATCATGCCCATCTCGGGGGTGGCAATGGTGCTGAGAGATTGATGAGCACATTGGCATATGGTTGGGTGGAACATTGCAGCGACATAGCTAGTTGCAAGGAAGCTTCTTCTCAAGATAAGTATTCTTGTGAGCTTAATCTCTGCAAACTATTTGTTTTATGAATTAATATGGACATTTGGAATGCTTGAATGAATGTGTTTTTCTTCCACTGTCTATTTACATGTATAATGCATCTGTGTATGTATTTTATGTTCAATGGATTTTCAATTGTTATGTTCACGGGGCTAGATTGCCTGTTTTTGACAGCAGCAGTGTGTAGTCGCGTCCTCTCTCGGCGTTTAGAGGGGAGGGGATGTGACAATGTGGTATCAAAGCTATGTTGCAACATTGGGCCTCAATGGGCCAAATTGAGAAGTTGACAGAGGAAGAATCACCCTCTATGGTTAGCAGGAAAAGCAACCGACAAAAATTTCCTAGAAAACAAATTCTAAGTGTTGGAAATTTTCTATGTCGGCTCAGTTTGCTGATTTCCGGCGATACATGTTGGCTGAATTGGCTAAGTTGCGTCGATGGCGTCATCGAGAGAGGCTGAGTTGAGCCGATGTTGGAGAAAATTTTCCAAGAATTTTTCTAAGTGTTGGAAAAATTTGCATGTCGGCAAGAGTGGTCGAGTTATGCCGATAACATGTCGGTTGAACTGTCTAAGTCGCGGTGATACATGTTGGCGTGAAAGGCCAAGCTTCGCCGATGTCGGAAGAAAGGAAAAAAAAAATTGAAAATTTTCGAAGTATGATTTTGTCGGCTGAGTTAATCGAGTTGAGCTGACACATGTCAGCTAAGTTAGCCAAGTTGAGTCGACGAAGCTTGTAGTGACCGCGTCGGCATGAAGGGATAAGTTGAGCCGATACATTTTGGATGGGTTGCTTAAGTTTCTCCATCAATATTGCAGCGATCGGCATGAAAGGCTAAGATGAGTCGACGAGAAAGAGAGAGAAGGGAAAAAAATTTGGAAATTTTTCTAACTGTTCGAAGTTGTAGTGTCGGTTGAGTTTTCCGAGTTTCCCCGATACACGTCAGCTGAGTTGGTTGAGTTGTGTTGATGTGTGTCGAGCGAACTCAACGAGTTTCACCAATACATCTCGGCAAGGGTTGTCGAGATCACATATCGGAAGAAACTGATAGTTTTCTGAGGAAGGAAGAAACTTAAAATTTCCAATTTTTTTCGAAGTATGGACATGTCGGAAAAACTTGGGGAGTTTTGTCGATGCATGTCAGATGAACTCAGTGAGTTTCGTCGATGTGTGTTGGGTGAAAAAGGTGCGTTTTTCGTCGATGCATGCAAGGCGAAAAATGTGAGTTTCATCTATGCGTGTTGGGTGAAAATGTTGAGTTTCGCCGATGCATCTCAGGTGAAAAAAGTTTGAGTTTTCACCAATAAAGAAGAAAGAAGAAAAAGAAGAAAAATGTTCAAAATTCTTCCAAGTGTTGAAATTTCTCTTGTTGGCAATAAAAGGTGAGTTTTTTCAATGCGCGTCGGGTGAACTCGGTGAGTTCTACCGACACGTCGAAATTTTTTGATGAGTTCCGTCGATCGGAAGAAAATGGAGAGATTTGCCGGTGTGTCGAGAGCAAAATCGAATTTTTTCCAATACGTGTCGGGAAAATTCGACGAGTTTTGCCAACACATCGGAAGGAAAACCTGAGTTTTGTCAATCTAGTGGAAAAATTGAGTTCTCCAAAACATAGAATTTGAACAGTTTTTTAGTGGGAATTACAAGTGCCGGAAAGATGAAAAATGGTAGTGAACTCATGCATTGGATTGCGCGAAAATGAAAGATTTACAAAAAAAAGCAAGGACGCTTCCCTTGACCCCAAGAGGGAAAGCCCCCTTGACCCTTGTCGTTCCCCTGATACAATCGTTGTTGTGAAAGAAAAGTATATGTTTTGACAAGCTGTCAACATATGGTTTTTCCAAATGCAAGTAAGTAATTTATAAATTCCTAAGAATGTTATACAGCTAACAAATTGTAATAACCCAAAAATTCGTAAAAGTTAAAAAAAAATTCATGTAACATAAAATGTTTGCAGTTATTAGTACCTAGGAAAATAAGTAGCTGCTAAGGGTTACTTTAGTCTTTATTAGATTAGAACTGACTATTTTGTATGACTCGAGTTGTGTACTTACTAGATTGTTTTCATAATTCCATATTAAGGAATTGAATTATGGTTTTATATAACAGTAGTAAACATAAGTTTAAACTTCTAGCACTAAGTTTGTTTTACTGTCTTATGACAAGTAAGAAATAACTTCAGTTGAGATCGGGGCTTACTTAGCTTATAGCTAATGCAGTGAAGTGATGCTTCTGTTACAGGTCTTTTACATGTAAGAATTTTGTTTCTAGTTTTTACAGATTGAGATTTATCATCTCCACTAGCATAGAATAAATTGCTAGTTAATTATTGCTTTACAGCTTGAGCCAAGTAAAAGGTATCGTTGATCTTTATTGTTTGGAATCTTTATAATTGTTTGTAATAACCATATCTTAATAAACCGGATTTAGTTTAGTTACGCTTGCTATTACAGAACTTGTTCATTTAACTTTCATCTTGTTATTTTCACTTGAAAACTTGTATGTAATTCTAGTAGATGCATCTTGTGGAACATATATATTTATACCATTAAATAGTACAATAATCTAGAGGATCTATGATATTTTTGAAGTGATAAAATACTTTTGACCACTAATCACACATGAACACTAGTACTTAGTATAAATTATAGTTTATAACTACTCAATAACAACCAAAACTCGAGATTCCTTAAAACCAATGTTTTTCTTTAAACATAGGATTACTACCCTTTTGTTTCAAGGCAAAGAATTATCCTTCGAGGAGGTCTATTCTATAGTTCTTTGTATGATTTTCTTATCTCGTACGGGTATTATTAATTAAATCATATATTAGTGTCCAAAGTTTAATACCTAGAATAAAATGCTAACAAGGTATCTTCTATAGTTATAGTATCTACTTACAAATGATTTCCATCTTCATTTGTATTTTCCTAAAACTTAAATACATAACATGGTTTATTATGTGAGTAGCATAAGTTTATTATACAATTTCAAGGTTTATAGCTTATAAATAAAACTTAGTTTAATTGTTATTCCCATGTTATTTACTATGGTTAAAACAAACATAAGCCGTAGCAATGATAATGAAACTATGACAAATTCACAATATAATAATGATTTTACACTAACATGTGCATGTTGCAAAAATCAAGTTTTTGAACTATATTATCAAACCCATCCTGTAAAAAAGATTTGGGCTACGTGGTCAATGCTCAGTGGATAGGGTTTTTACATTGGAGATTTTTCGATCTAAAATTCCTTCTAAACCCTAAAATCTCCCTTTACTCTATATTTTTACCTTGTTCTAAAGGAAGGGTCGCGGGCTCATGGCCGCTCGGCCTGTTTGTCACTTTGCTGTGTCAATTCCCCTGCTAGTAGACTCCTTCTGCATGTAGAGGAGTATAATGAATGCCATCTCTAGTTTTTGTGGACGAAACTTTCTCCTCGTCGTTACTTAGCTCTACAAGTGTTTTTAATCCATCCCTGGTACAATGGTGAGCTATGGAAAAGAGCGTGGCTCTTGGGATGTCGTAGAAAGGTCTTATTGGTTGAGGTGTTAAGTGATCTTGATGTTTATACTTTCATTGCGTCCTAACCCTTGCTTGTTGTGGCCCTAGGAAAAATAATCTTATGCTCTATGAGTTGTGTTTCCCCCTGACAGAGCTTTCCTGAAGCTCATTGTCTTTGTAAAAAGGTGGCTAGGTTTTTTAGCTTAAACTTCTTCAGGGTCTCTAAAACCAGTAAGCATGTAAGATACTCCAAGGTTTGATTCTTATTACAGCATTTAGGATTCTAATCTTTTATGTTATTTGCATCAGTAATTTATTCTTTTGAGTTTTCCTTTTTATAGATACTTATTAGTTTCATTTTTGCAGGTGCTTAACTTCTATAGAGAAGTGCAGACAAACATCGAGGATTAATCTGCACCGACTCTAAATTGCGTAAAAGCCCTGGTAAGCCTCAATCTCATTGGGGTTCTCCAGCCGTGGTGAAAGGTGTTGAATTTTAATTGATGGAGTTCATTGGGTTACTGGGTTTTTATCTTGGCCTGAAGTACTGTGTTGTAAATGCTTGGAAAGATCACGGGGGCTTCACTTGTTAACCAATATCATAGCACGTTAGTTCATATTGTGGGTTTTAAAATTGTCAAAAATAGAACCAATATATTGCATGTATTGGGGGGATGAGGGGTTTAAGGTGGGGGGG
>LPNX010918698.1:360165-380521 GCA_001517045.1 Pseudotsuga menziesii
ACCGAAATTAAGCGTACTCTTTAATATCCCACGATTGCACGTGCTATGTGAGAAGTTCACTGACTGAAGTCCCTGTGGGAAAGATCAAGTGTTGTTACATGATGATTGTTCCACAAAAATTATGAAGCCCTAGTGGCTGTTTTAACAAAGTTTGGAAAGGGCTTTCATAGCCGAGACAACTGTTTTATCTATTGTGAATTCTGTTTGTAGTGGTGATACTTTTTAAACAGGCTTTTCAGCCTTGACTTATAATGTAAAAAGGCCATAGGGCCGTAATTAATTTAGTTCAGTTTTTCAGTTTTAAGGATTTCTTATAGCTTAAAGCTAGTTGACTGTATCTCTGTTTTGATAATATATTATATATTGTGTTTACTTTAATTATTTTGTTGTAATCAACCTTTCGAGGGTTTAGGGTTAAGTAAATTTTTAGTTAGTTTGTTTTTCTTTTTAAGTGAATTATATCTTGAGGGTTTCTAATAGTGGGGTTTTTAGATAGTAACATAGTTAGTAAATCAATAATGATTTATGTAGTAAATAAAATAAAGGAAAAATATTAGTTGAATAATTGAATTCTTTTATGTACTCTCTGAAATATACTGTTAGGTTTTTTTGATATTTATAAATACTCATAGATGAAGTATTTAACTCCATACAGACATCTAAATGATGCTTATGGTTGTATATAATAGAGTAGATAGATTTTGAATTTATTTAATTATGAAAAGAACAGTCACTTTTACATAAGTTATTTTACAAACCCTAAATCTTCTTTAAATAATTACAGAGCTAGTATTTCATTTTTAGTTAACCCTAGTTTGCATTTTCAATTAGATGAAATGATTTGGAAAATGTTTAGCCCTGTATACTGTTTCTTTTAAGTTAAACTGAATCATGATAATTTGTTGTCTATATATTATCTGTTTATTATTAAAATATTAGATTTATAGATTTATTGTCTAGTATGTGTAATGATTTACTCTGTAAATCATTACACAGACTAGTGTGTAATACCCTTAGCTTTTTCCTATCTGTCTCTATTTAATTTGTTTAAATACTCTAACTAAATGAAAAGTATAAAAGAAACATACAAACAATCTATACATACGAACCTGTAGTAGTTAACAATTTTATATACATGCATACTTCATTCAAATTCTTTTTTCTGAAAATAAACTAACCTATTGTACTAGAGTACTACCTTGTAAAATGTGTGGAAAAATACAATTTAGGTATTTTCTTTCTATCTATCAAATAAATAGGAATACTTCTAATCATTCACTCTAACTAAACTAGTTCATAACTTACTAACTTTTCCCAACATATACATTTCTCCTAAGCTAACCCAAGTAGCTATAAAATCAGAGGCATACTATATCACTGATTAAACATAAACTTTCTACTTAACAGTAAATACTTAGATGGCTGAATAAAACAAGTAGAACCTGGAAATATAGATGAGGTGACAACAGCTTAAGGAACCTGTTCCTCCTAACCAACTCCTGGAGAAAAGTTGGACTGCAATTCTCAGGACTCCCGAACTTGTCTCCAAGTCCACCTGGTAGAAGTACTGGGTGAGAGATGTAGTCTAGTAATCCTATGCACCTCCATTGAGTGTTCAATAGTAATTTAGTTTTTCATGTAGCAGTATGAACTCAACTTAGAATAGCTGCACTAGTTCAGGTCTTCAACACTTTTCCACTCAAAACATACTTCAGCTAGTCCCCCCCATTGAATTATCTTGTGCACTTCATTCACTCAAAATGTTCACAAATCTAGAATGAGCAGCCTCAGCTGTCTTCAATGGGAAGTTTTATTAGCATGCCTAGGTCTTTTGAGTCAGTTTTTACTTAATGAGCCACCTGCTCTTGTTCCACTTTCTTGGGGAACATGACCACAAAAATAGGGAAGTTGCCACCTGCAACATCTAGAAGTAGTTTAAGGATGTTGCTAAGTGTCAATCTGCTCTCAACCCAACCTTCTCCTTCAAGTGACCAATAAAACACTCATTTAACAGCTTCCCTAAGTTGTTGTCTCATCTTTCATTTATTTATTAATAAAATATTCAGCAATTACATTAAATTATCCTTGACCCCACTTGGTCATTAATTACAAAAGTTAACATAAAATGTAACATAATGTTTCTTAAAACATAAAATGTTTTTTTTGCAAATTAGGGCATGTGACACAAATGGTGTTCCTGAACACCTTTTGCAGAGTCAGTGCAGATTAAAAAGTTGATCTTGGTCCGACCAAGAAGATCAACACCAAGAAGACTAACACCATGGATGATGCACAGGATCCCTGTGGACACAGGGAAGATGCTATGGGGGAAAATCCAAGAGATCCACAAGTGAACAAAGAAACCACTCAAATGTTGGGGATGTGAAGGATCCCATATGTGCAGGATTTTTCCACTTGATAATGGGAATGAAAGTCAAGTCCACAGCACGAAGAAACTAAAACTGTGGGTCAGGAAGCAGGGACCATTCCTAAAATTTGTGCAGTCTTAGAAGACCACCAGGAAGGTCATAACTCAACTATGGTGGAAGTTGAGGGTGATATTGTTGAACATATTTCTTGTGTTTTGATTGACCCTGGTTCCACTCATAGCTATGTCACCACTAGACTTGTTGAGATATGCACTTTGAAGAAGTCAAAACATAGAAGATCATGGTTAGTCCAACTAGCCACTAGAACCAAAAGGAAAGTTAGTGAAGTGGTAGAGGTTACGAATGGGCTAGTCACTTGTGTAGATCTGAATGTTCTACCACTTGGTTCCTATGATGTCATCATTGGAATGGATTGGTTGGAAGCACATAGAGAAAAAATTGATTGTTACAACAAGACTTTTGAGTGCTTGGATGAATAAGGAAACCTAAAGGTTGTGAAAGACATTCCAAAAGTGATCTTTGGAATGCAGTATTCAGCAATGCAGCTGAAGAAGTTCTGTGGGAAAAGTTGCAGACTGTATGTAGATCATGTTTTGGAGGTATAAAATAATGAAAATCCTAGGTTGGAGGAATTTCATGTGTTGTGGGAATTCAGGGATGTTTTTCTTGATGAAATTCTAGGGCTTCCTCCAAATAGGGACATTGATTTTACCTTTGAGCTTGTGCCAGGAGCAGCATCAATGTCCAAGACACCCTATAGGATGAGCACACAAGAAGTGCTAGAGCTAAAGATGCAGTTGCATGAGATACTGGAAAGAAAGTATAAGAGGCCAAGTGTGTCTCCTTGGGGAGCACCAACTCTGTGTGAGAAAAAGAAAGATGACACACTCTGGTTGTGTATTGGTTATAGACGGTTGGACAAAGTCATTGTGAAGAACAATCATCCTTTGCCTAGGATTGATGACCTCTTTAATCAAATGAGAAGAGAAAATGTGTTTTCCAATAATTACTTAAGGTCTGGTTACCATTAGGTAAGAATCAATGATGAATATATTCATAAGAAAACCTTCATAACAAGGTATGGACCTTATGAGTTTGTAGTGGTACCATTTGGTTTCATAGATGCACCAACTACATTTATGTGCCTCATGAATGGTGTTTTCAGTAAGTATCTGGACAAGTTTGTTCTTGCTCTCCTTGATGGCATTCTTACTTATTCTAAGAATGAGGAAGAACATGTGGAACAGTTAAGGTTGACTTCACAATTGTTGAGGGATCATCAGCCGTATGCATTGTTGAGAAATTGTGACTTCTATAAAGATAGAATTAATTATTTGAGTCATAGTATCTCAAATGAAGGAATATCTGTGGACCCTGAAAAGATTGAGGCCATTATGAGTTGGACCGCTCCAAGAAAGATACAAAATGTAAGATATTTTATGGGACTTGTAGGGTATTGCAGGAAGTTCATTGAAGGATATTCTACAGGTAAAGTGGAGCCTATGTATAGGCTAAAGAGGCCTGCATGTGAACTTCTAGTTCCATGAGGAGATGACCCTCGTGGGTGTGTACAATCATATCAGGACTTCCTGGAGACTGCAGGAAGAATGACTTGAACACAACAGTATGGTTGTGCCCAATGAAACCCAGGGCAAGAAGCTGCCATGAGCCATGAGAAGGATCTCATGACTAAAATCTAACCTCTGAACAGAACAAATTTCAAATTTTAGATTTCAATTTTTTGTTGTTTGGCTAATCTAAAATGGTTTCATGAGGACATGTTGTATGTGGATGTCCAGGTTTTGGGACAACATGTGTAAGTAGGGGATAAGTGCTCCCACTTGCAAAAGACAAACATTATGATGATGGCCTCATGGTTGCAAAAATCTAATTTTCTGTAGGAAACAAAATTATGAATTCATATTTTTATTTAACTATCAATGTTATTGATCGTTTGATATTTGGGAAATAAAGTATGCATGAAATAGATTAGAAAATATATGATTAAATTTTTATGATGACATCTCATGTGAACTGCATACTTGTATGTAATACAAGTGAGATTATGAAAGTACGCCCTTGGAGTACATAGCTTCTCAGAAGGATGTGTTTGAGATACATAACTCCTTGAAATGATGTACTTGGGGTACATGGCTCCTCAGAAGGATGTACTTGGATACATAGCTTCTCAGATGGATGTGTTTGGAATAGGTTTGAAAACCTATGATTGAAATTATTTTTTATGATGACATCTCATATGAACTGCATGCTTGTATGTAATGTAGATGAGATGATGAAATATGTACTTGGGGTACATGGCTCCTCGAAATGATGTACTTAGATACATAGCTTCTTGAAGGGATGTGTTTGGAATAGGTTTGAAAACCTATCATTGAATTTTTTATGATAACATCTCATATGAACTGCATGCTTGTATGTAACGCAGGTGAGATGATGAAATATGTACTTGCAGTACATGGCTCCTCAAAATGATGTACTTGGATACATAGCTTCTTAGAGGGATTTGTTTGGAATAGGTTTGAAAACCTATGTTTGATTTTTTTTTATGAAGACATCTCATATGAACTGCATGCTTTTATGTAATGCAAGTGAGATGATGAAATATGTACTTGGGGTACATGGCTCCTCGAAAGGATGTACTTGGATACCACGGGGTATTCACTTATTGAAACCATGTCATAGTGCCTTCATTCATGGGATATTAAAGAATACCCCTAGTTTTAGTTGATATTGATAATTAATTACAAAAATCCTTTTGTTGAGCCCACTCCCAATACATATTTCCAATTAAAAAACCCTTATTTTTACAATATATTCCTTATTTTTACTAGAAACCCCTTTTTATAACCCCCCAATACCTATAAACCCCCATATGATATTCCTCACCCCCAATACCTATAANTTCACAATTAAAAACCCCCCTTTATGAATGAACGTGATAAGATATTGCTAAACAAGGTGAATCCACCATGTTGGATACATAGCTTCTCGGAGGGATGTGTTTGGAATAGGTTTGAAAACCTGTGATTGAAATTTATTTTATGATAACATCTCATATGAACTGCATGCTTGTATGTAACGCAGGTGAGATGACGACAATATGTACTTGGGGTACCTGGCTCCTATGGAAGTATGTACTTGGGTACATAGCTGCTACCCCCTACTAGCTAGGCACTAGTATGCATCACTGGGGACACCCAGGGTGTAAGACATCTGGTTAGATTTCTTTCCAAACCCATTCATGTTGTAAGGGGACTGTCACGAGAGTGGGAGCTCTGTGAAGAGAATAACCCCTAGTTATTATGGTGTCCGGAAAGGAAGCACCTGAGTATTGGTAAGCACTTGGAGGAGGTGCTAGGCCCTTAATCCAGAGCTGTCATTAAGAGCCCAAGGAGGTGCTAGGCTCTAAAGCGGGGCTGACCAAATATCGGTTGAGAGATTCTACATAGATAAGTATTGGATTACTTGGAAAATACTGGTTGATTTTCTGTAATTACACATGTGCATAATGATTCAGCTAAGATTTTGAAAATCTTGTTAAGAAATGAATATGACATGTGAATTGATCTGTTATGGTGCCTAGAAAGGAAGCGTCTAATCTTGGTAAGCACTGGAAGAGGCTCTAAACACTTAAGTCAGAGCTTCCATTGAGCACCCAAGGAGGTGTTAGGCTCTAAAGCGGGGCTGACCAGATCTCGGTTGAGAGATGTTTTATAGATAAATATTTGGTTTACTTATCAATGTTTTGTTGTTGTCGATTTTCTGTAAATACACATGAGCATATGATGCAACCATGGTTTTGAAAATCTTATTATAGATTGCACCCTATAGGAATGAATATGACATGTAAGTTAATTCATTATGGTGTCTGGAAAGGAAGCACCTGAGCTTGGTGAGCACCTAGAGGAGGTGTTGGGCTCAAGATCGAAGCTGTCATACCTCGATTGAGAGGTATTTTCAGGTGATCCGAGGCTTTCAGAAACTAGACTACTTTTTAATGCACACCCAGGTGTGGGGTGGGGCAGGGTTGTGAGTGACATGGTTGTATAAATCCAAGCTGGATACCCGTGGAACCAAAAGAAGATACTTATGCAGATAAGTATTTAGTTCACTTAGCAACTTCTTATTGATTTTATGTCGATATACATGTGCATGTGATCCATCTATGATTTTGGAAAATATTGTGAATACTAACATGGGAATTGACTCATTGCTTGGGGCTTGAGCATAGGTATTGCTAGTTGCAAAATACATTGGAAATGTTCTAAGCTGAGGAGAAATATTCTCTAAGACTTAGAAAAAGATCCCTTGGTGTGTACTAATGCATGCAATCAAGGACTTGGATGACTTCGTATGCAAGACAACCACGAAGTGGAACCAAGGAGGAGCTCCATACAATTCCATTGGACAGATAAAGGTGCAAAGGAAGCACCATAGTCTTGATACGACTACATGGGAGCTGGAGGATGCCTTGCGATTGGAACACTCAGTTTTTGGTTCAATTTTGCAGAGCACTAAGGGCAGTGATAGTGTATCATTTGTTCAGTTTTGATGAGCACTGAGGATAGTGATTTTGTAGGGGGAGGGGAATGTAACACCTCGGTTTTGACCCCAAGGTGGGGGGCAGGGTATGTGTGCCCCTGTTTCAACCCCATGGTATTGAATTGCATTAAATTATAAATGATGTAAATAGCATTGTTAAATCATGGTGTGGAGCTCAAGGGAAAGGCCCCACCATGGATTTAGTGTTTTATGTTTCAACAATTAAAATCGATGCTGATGGTTTATGTGCTAGCCAGACACAATATGTTTTGAGATATCATGTAAAAATAAAAATGAATAAAAATACCACAACCAGCTATGTGCCACAACGTGAAAGAAATGGGGGCATAATTTCACAAGGAATAGGGAGGAGGAAATATTCAAACCCTTGAGCCAATGGGGAAAAGCCAAATATCAAAGGGAGAACCCATAAAAATGTAAACTACCGATTTTGTCTTTTTATGCCAATGATTTATTTCTGCCAGAAATTGGTTGAGGAAGTTATTTTCCTTGGGATGGGAAAGGTATGGAGGTCAAATTTGAATTGGGAAGACCACCCATTTTGGAAAACATGTTTTGGCTTATTAGGTAAGTAAGAGCCCGAAAATTCAGTCCTCACCCATTCTCATTCATGTTTGTTCTCCCTTACACAGCTGAAGGTGGATGATCTCTCTCCTTCACAATTTTCTTGCTGTTTTCTTCACTTATCCATGCCCATAATTTGTTTTATGTGTTGTTGGGTGAATGGGAAGAAGGGAACCACGATTTTGGGGTTTGAAGAGGTTGTTTTTCCCCTGCGAGTAAGCTGGGAGTTTCCCTCATGTTCTTCTGCAGTTTTCCCATTTTTCTCCATGGCTAGGAAGTCGTTTTGTGTTGTTGAGTGAATGTCCAGCCGAGATTAATGTTTTGGGTGTTTGTTGAGGTCATATTTGCTCCCGAAATTCCTATAGGCATTTTCTGATTTTAGGATGCACGATTTGGGTGTGAATGATGGTCATTTTTTCTCCTGAATGTACCTTAACATTTTGTGAGGTTGATTTTGCTTCACAGGGCTATTTTTCTCCTTGTTTCCATTTCGTTTTGGCTCCCAGGACGTTTTTGTCCACACCTAGAACTTGTATTGGCTGTGAAGCGCATCCTTGTGTTGGCTTGGCTGAGTAAGTCCAAGAAACCCATCTGCAAGAGGGTTTAACTGTGTTTGGATGTGATTGTTGGCTTGGATGAGTAAGTCCAAGGAACCCATGTGCTATTGGCTTATTGCCTTAGTAGCCCGTGAAACCCAATTGTTTATTGGTTGGGATGGATAGTCTGTGAAACCCAACTGTGTGTTGGATTTACTCTGTGTGTATGGTCTTGTTGTGTGTAAGTATGTTGTTCCTAGTTCCTTGTGGAAATCATGCCCATATTGGGGGTGGCAGTGGTGCTGAGAGATTGATGAGAACACTCGACTATGGTTGGGTGGAATGTTGCAACGACATAACTGGTTGCGGGGAAGCTTCTTCTCAAGATAAGAATTCTTGTGTGATTAATATCTGCAAACTATTTGTTTTATGAATTAATATGGACATGTGGAATGCTTGAATGAGTGTGTTTTTCTTCTGCTGTGTATTTACATGTATAATGCATCTGTGTATGTATTTTATGTTCAATTCATTTTCAATTGTTATGTTCACGGGGCTAGATTGCCCATTTTTTACAGCAGCATTATGCAGTCGCATCCCCTCTTGACGGTTAGAGGGGAGGGGACATGACAATGCGCTAGTCAAATCTTTGGGTAAACCATCCTACAAACATCAACATTCACATTTTTTCAAGAAAATATATAATTTCCCAGAAATCATTCTCTCAATCTCTTCTTTAGGACACACATACTTAGCTCTGATAAATAGAACCTTGATAGGAACATTGAGAGGCATATGGACCTCATTCAGATACTGTCAATTTGGGTCCAAAAGAACTAACGTGTTTTAATCAAAGGAAATCTTAGATATTATTTCTATGGAAGGGGTTTTTATGTGTTCTTGTTTGAAAATAAGGAGGATAAGAACCTCATCTTTAGAAACGGTCTATATTTCCTTGTATATAGGGGTATGCATTTGAATCATTGGACCCAAAAATTTTCCTATGAGGTTTATGTTCCTTCAATGGTCCCCGCTTGGGTAAAATTACTCATCTTCATCTTCATTGTTGGACTAAAGACTGGAATGTTTGCGCGTGCCCGAATTTGTGTAAAACTCAATTGAGAGAAAAGCCTACTAAAATCTATTGTGCTCTCTAGACAACTTGAAACATGTTCAAAACCTAGATTACGAATAGTTTCCCTCCAAATGCAAGGAATGTCATGAATATGAGCATTTTACAAAGCACAATAAATAACTCTTTGGTACAATCCCCTTCTTAGAAGGATGAGCAATGACACCAAGTGAATAAAGAATTGTGCAAAGTTAAGTTTTCTCCTCAGTTCCCCTAAAAGGTAAGTCAATTCCATCCTCAAACAAATTTGACACCCTCCCTCTTTTAGGAATCATCTGAAAAAATGGCTCCTCCCCCTAACCCTCCTCTTGAAATTAATCTACCCTCTTCCTCCACTTTCTCCCTCGTTTGCAGTATCTTCCTTTCTAGAATATGGCTCTAAGCTTCTATATCAACCGAGTATTAAAGAGGCGCCTCAATATCTACCAAGTGAAGAAAACAAATTGCAAAGTTAAGTTTCCTCCTTAGATCCCCCAAATGGTAAGTCAATTCCATAGTCAAACAAATTTGATCTTCCCTCATTTGGAATCATTTGAAGAATTGGATCCTTCTATCCCCAACTCTCTTGAAATCAATCCGTAATCTTCCTCCATTTTCTCTCTCATATCCTTTCCAGAATCTGTCCCCAACATTATAGATCAACCCATTTAACATTCTAGATCAACCCATTCTTAAAGAGGCATCTCAAGATATACCCATTTCTCAAAACCCAATTCTAAATGTTGTGACAACCCAAGAAGATGAACCATCAAAACAACAAACCATTTAGTTAAGTGGAATAACAAGGAGGTAGAAAGAACAACAAGAATACATCAAAGACGAGGTAGAAGAGGAAAGGCTACCTTAGAAAATTCGTAGGAGGCCTGGTTGGGAAAAAAGAGAAGAAGTGACAAATAAGGAAAAATTATTGGCTTTACAAAAAAAATTGAGCTCTCTTTTCACAAGTGGAAGAGGTTGTCAGTCAATTTATTTGTCTTTTAAAAAATCCCGGTATATTTAGTTTATCAATTCAGGGGTGTAAGCTTGTGAACTGTTAACATAGTATGTCCAAGGTGAGAAACTTGTTCTTACCTTTCTTGACCTCAAAAAATGAAAACTATTCATTAACCAAATTCAAAATCACACTTTGTTCAATATTTATTAATTGAATTGAAAAACATATATATATTTATGAGTACTTAACAAAATTGAAATTAAAACAATGTTCACTACTATGCTCAATGGTGAATTAGTTCTTTAAAGTGGCAATTTCGCATATCCTGATAAAGTGGTGTTTACTCTTTGTATGACTCTGGAAAATAATCTTAAACTCAGATCATGTAAACAAAGAGTAAGTTCATTGCATTCATAAAATTAAGAAAGTATAATATTCTAATGTAAGAATACAAGATCATCATCCATTTTTACCATGAATATCAAGGCACCAAACTCAATCTTTCATTATGCTTTTCAAACACAAAATGTTCCTAAAGTTATCTATGTTGTGGTTGATATTAACAAATAGTAATTCCAAGTATATCCTATATCCTGTGACTACATCAATCATTCATAAACTAATAAATAAATCTAATGTTTGATATCTCAATTGAAATGTAATAACTCTATGAAATGATTGAAGAAAGAGATTACTTCTACCAACAATACATCAATCCACAAACTATTCACTATATATATAAATCTGTAAACGACCACACACAACATAAATGGAAGTATGTAAAATAGAGTATTACGCATACACAACAATGTTGCCAATAAAACAAAACATACACATTTTAAATCATATGCAACACAAAAAATAATCTAACCTATAGAAATAGAGAAACACACACCTGCCCTAGGGACCCTTCCAAGCAAGATGGTGCTACTATAGAACAATCATAGTACAAAACGTAATCAAGAATCCATCCAAAGAAGCATTATATTAACATAAATAACAAAGTTTCTTATCTATGCACATAAGAGTCTCAATCTACACATCGATTCGACGCCATCGAGTCTCCCCCTATCATTCAAATACATACATATTTATACCAGAGGATCGTGCAACCAAAACCTATGTCTCAAAACCGATCGATCTTTGAAAATAACAAACTATGGTTATGTAATTATGAAATTATATTTTTGTTTCACTAGATGGAACCTAAATTCGTAATTCATGTAATTCTCATGACATGTAATGCACAGGAACGACCTCTATTACTCACATGATTTCTAGCTTTTGTTGGCAACATGCATTTGGAAAAATGGTACTTGACTAGAACTTTGGTAATTCAATCCCACGATCATCAGAATTATTGGAACCTATTAGAACAACACATAACCATATTGGGGTCTTCAACTACAAAACCCATGTGGTGAAATCTTGTCTGAATGTGCCCAACCATGCAAAATATGGAGATCGACTACTAGAACTAAACTGGAGTACTACAACTAAATTGGAAAAACACCATTGTTAGTGAAACCACTTAAAGACTTGTATAATTCATCAAAAAGTAAGGGAAAAACTAATCAAATGAGAAATGAAATACCTCTCAACCCTATATTAGCACTAAGCATAAAAAAATTGAAGGAATGTGATGAAAGAGGCGGTAGACAAGTGTAGGGACAAGGTAAAAAGGTAAAAATTGGATCCTTATGATAGTGTAAAATGTGCCAAAAAAAACCAACATTTCCCATGCTTCTACTTTTTCATATCCTCATGCAAACGAAGCCAACTCCTGATATCTACAAATTTTTTGATAAAATTGGATCACCTCTTCATATCTCAACATACTCTAGCAATATCAATGAGTATATTGAGGTTGCCTCCTACTCTGTTTCTTTCTACCCTTAATATCCTCTTCAATGTTATGTTGTGGATATCTATCTCTTTGTATTTGATGCCATTTCCTTACTAGCATATGCAATTTCCTATTTTGAGAAGTCAATTTCATGTTACCTTTGAATCTTCTTGTCTTGCTTTCTCAGTGTTTCATTCTCATTTTAATGTACCTGTCCGAGATAGCAAATTCTTGGAGCTCTTCTTCCAGTTTCTTAATATTCTTGTCCTTCCTTCTAATCTATGTATAAACTGAATGAGTGGTCGAATTCATAGATGTTTGTTTGAAAAATGTCTCATTCCATGTATTGATATCCGGGCCATCAAACACTGGGATGTTATACTCATTATGCTCAATAAATTCTCCATGTCCTACTCCAAAGGGAACATAATGTTGTGGTTCTAAGACTTGCATTTTCATTATTTTGAATGCTTCAAGAACGTTTAAGGACTCTCTTGAATTCTCCCGCTACTGCTCTAAATATATTGGTGTGTGTATTGATTCACCTTGTTGAGGAACTAACACTATATTTTGAACAGTTTGTACTTTTTTTTCCTTGTCCATACTTCATGTGCGTCATCGAGTAGTTGGTATCAGTGATTAGTGCATTTCCTCCTAAATTATCCTCTTCCTTTTTTATTTCCTTGTAAGAGTAATGAAACTTTCAGCATCGGAGAGACCAAGATTTTCATTGGCATTGGAATTGGTGACATGTTCACCAACTTTCATACCCTAACTTACTATAGTTGCCTTAACACCGTTTTCACAAAATCCATTGTGGCTTGCAATTTTTTCCCAAGTATCATCTCTAATTTTTAAATCTTTAATAATCAGGATCTTATTCAACCCATGAGTATATAAGATATTGTGTACATTCTTAGGGTTTTTTCTAATTTGCTAATACATCTTTCCAAGACTTTTTCAAAGGTAATACGAGAAGTTGAGCTTGTCGTCGGACTCAAAATGAAGATATAAATGAATATGATAGAGGATTGTGACTGCATACCTTCCCTCATAGGTCATATATTTATGTAGAAGGAACAAAACAAGGGGTTTTCTCATTCATCTTTGATCCATGCCCATGGCACTCATTTTTCCCAATCAGGATTCTTTTATTCGGATTTCAAGAATTGGGTGCAACCCTCTTTCTCCACTTGCTTATTCTCGAACCATCGCTCCCTTGTGGAGGGTATCCTTGTGGATCAGGCTGCCGATTTTTCTTATACATTCATTACTATATAACTAATGTGAGCGACCTTCCCATTGAATTTCTCTGCAAACACCCTAGTAACCTTTTCATTATGCCCTTGAAACTTAGCAAATAAGGGATACCAACAACCATTTTTGAAGAGGGATTTACAGGCAATGAATTCTATGCAATTATCTAGGAATTCCATGGATTATTGCTCGTACCTTACCACGTCCATACTCACTATACACTATAGAAACTTGCTGCCACCAAAATGTGGTTTTGGCAACCCTAACATTGATTATAGGAAGTGGTTTCTTATGATGGATGATATGAGAGAGACGTTGGTACATAGACTCATTTTGAATCATGTTAGTGATTCAAAACGAGTCATGGAATGTGGGATGGGTTGGAAAGGTGTACAAATCATGATGATTCCAATCTATATTCGGGTGCAAGGATATGGTTAGTGAATACGTGGAAATGGAGGATTCATAATGACAATGGGTGGATTAAACATAGAGGGATGGTTTGTAAACATGCATTTGGAAAGATTAAAAGTATTAATTTGCACCAATTTCTAATACCTTTAAATGAATTAGAAATATAAAAGTGTTCTCGTCTCAAGTTACCTTTTAATTATTTACAATGGGAATTACCTTGTTGGAACTTGAAACCATGTGGAGAGAAAGCATACCAAAGATGTGCAGAAATATGTTCTTGTACTGAGCATAATTTATCTGCATGATTGGAGTTCAAGAATATTCTAACACTTTATAGTATTAAACTTATTTAGGACCATGCAAATTTGAAAGATCAAGTTATAGGTCATCTGATACCTTCCATACAGATTGTTATATCCCAAAATGACACTTCTCCGTCTGTGACGACTTTTACATGTTTTTGTCGCATGACAACATTTCATGAAAACACTTGTTATTCACTTAAAAAAAACCTATAATGGAGGAGCCATATCTAGAGTTTTGTAACTACTTTTAACCTCTTCTCTAAACCATTGGAAATTTCTAGAAGACACCAACCCTTGAAACTGCTAGGAAATACCTTAAAAATGACTTTTTTGACCCACTCGCGAGTTTTCCTAAGAAAACATGCGTGTCACTCACATCTTTGCTTAAGTAAACCCATGAGTATACCTTAAGTGGCCAAAAAAATATGAAACATGAAAAATATCAAAGTTGAGGTGGTTTGGGTGGTTTTGGAACTGCTTCTTTGGTTGTAATCGATCCCTATTCAACCCTTACACTTCAAAATACTATATAAGAGAGGGACAGGGGTCCATGAAATGGGACTTAGCCTTTGCATTGTTATGATGGTGAAATTGGGATTCTCACCCCCCCTATCTTTTACCTAGAATACATCTTTTTTGCAGAGCTTGGAGAATGAGATTCTTGGAGAAGAGAAGCAGGAGATCCAGATCAAAGGTTTCACGAGGTGCCTTGAATGAGGAGAAGGTATAACTTGTACTTCTTCTGTTGATTAATAAATATTTGATGCTCTTCATTTCCAAATAATAGTCTAATGGATGTTGTATCTATGTTTACGATTACATGTTTAAGATTATCATATTAGTTTTTCATGTTATCTTGATTATCATTGCTGTATATGTGGTCAAATTTGGTTTGAGGAAGGTTGAATCTTGTTTTGTAGGTCTCTTGGATTAAGGAGCAAGAAGAGCAAGAGGAGGGATAGAGGAAGCTTGGATCATTCTTTAGTAAATAAGGTATGAACCTTTATTACCTTTGAAACCTTTCTTATATTTGCTTGCAGAAATTTATACATCATACTTTATACCCCTAGTATGTTGGTGGCCTGTTAACCCCTGGCCATAGGAACACTTTCCCTAACAACATAACCGACGACTCTATTTGGGATGCCTTGTCTGTTTTGGGGTCTCCTTGCCTTGTTTTTCTAGTGTAATTGAGGTTCTGAGTCCTTCTTGCAAGTTAAGAGTCACTCTGAAGTATGTTTGAACACCTTCTTTTCCTTTTTAAGTTTGTTTCTAACCTTTTTTAGGCCTTCCACCACCCACTCGCGATTTCCAGGATGCACAGTCACATTTTCCTGATGCACACGCGAATTTCCGTGAGGAAACCTACATGTCACTCGCTACTTGGCTTAAGGAAACTCGTGAGTTCCCTTGTTTAGTGATTTTTCACTCTTTTTGGGCCTGTTTGGGGTGGTTTGTTGCTGGTTGAAGGTTCCTATTGTGTACCCTGTTTGTGTATGACCAGTAGGAAGTGGTGTCTCTTCTTGAGGGTACTCTTTAATTAATTTGTGAGCCTTTTCTGAATTCTTTATGGATTTTCCTTTGCTCTTTCCCCCACCTTCTTTCTTGGCATGACTTTGTGGTGCATGATTCTGATCAGCCTCTGTTAGTAGTCATAGTTTGTACTTTGGGGCTCTTTGATCTTTGTTTCCTTCACTATTTTAGGTTAACTTATTCATTCCAAAGTGGTTGGCTTGTCTCTTTATGAAATTCTCCCTTCCAAGTAAGTTCTAATCTGACTTTAAGGTATCCTAGTGTCTGTTTGGTGGTTATAGGACATATGTCCTTTTGCTTTGGTTATACTATTTGCATGCATTAGTTTGTAGGTTGATTTTATTTCTCATTTATAAAGAAAAAGTAAAAAGGAACAAGCATTTTATTTATTTGAATTTAGGATAGGCTTTAGTCATAAGTGCATTGTTACAGATAAAACTTCCTATGGCTTGGGGTGTACCACAATAGACAGAGTAACCACAGAAACCAATCCCTTCCCAATATGCAAGAGAAATAAAACATCTAACACTAAAGGATCTCGAAATATACCTTATTCTGGATGGTTGATGTAGATCCCCGTTGAGCTTTTCCAATCCCACTTGTGTTAACAATTTGCTCTCTCAATAATCAACAAACAAGACAAGCATGCTATATAATGGTGTTAGACCTACTCTAGTATATATACTCAATAATGTATAAGCAATTAAAATCATCCATGGATTCAATATTCATTTAAATGCACATCATTGGATAGGAACAGATATTTCTATTAATATAAATCAGAGATTACAAGAATGACAACCTCTTTCGGCACGTCTGCAAACCGGAGAAACTGAGTCCTCCACCACCTCAATTCTCCATCTCTCGATAGCAAGCTCACAAGCAAAGGCAAGATTGGGAAGAACACCAAGTGCTCCAAGGGACAAAGGGACGCAGACTCAAGTATAAGCTATGGCAACAATGGACTATAGTTTTCTTGCTCTTCAATTCCTCTCCTTTCAATGTATCCAAAGGGTTCCTTATATAGTGCTACAATGGGGTAATGGAAGGTCAAATCCGAGTGATATCAAGGCATATGGAAGGCCAAGAGACAAGTGACTTAGATCCACATCAAGGAAAACTCCAAAACTATTTGGCCTTTTGCACACATCCCGATGTACGAGGCTTTAAGGGTCATATCCGTGTATATACGCAAGAATGGGTTTAAAAGTCACGTATGGAAAATAATGGATGTTTTTAGGGATGATCTTGGAAACATAAAAGGTACAAAAATGGTCCATGGGGTCCAAAGAGTCTGCAGAGGGATAGGGAAGGCCATAAATATGACATGTGTGGTCATCGCCACGTACAATATAGATAGATCAGAATCTCCATGATGAAGATATACAAAGGATCATGATCTCCATGAAAGCTGAAGATATACAANATATATCTGACATACACTAGAATCAAGTCACGAGAGCTGAAATCTCATGAACACTGGCACGATCAAGGAGGTAGCATATCAAAAATGCCACCAATCTGGAAAGTATTCTACACAATTCGCTACGAGTACATGTTCTACTAAGTGAATAGAGGTGTCGAGGTCAAACATAGTAGTCCATCGTCTGATTACCGATCATTGATGTATACCGTTAACAGATGCGAGATCACCCACTGATAATTAAAATTGGAATCAAGGTACTAGACTGCAAACTAACAAGTGTGAATAAATGTGTTAAGGTCAAACACTTAAAAGAATCCATTGATCAGGGGACATTGATGTATTCCCAAAACTATCAATGGCGAGAGAACCTGCCACTAATGACTGCAAGTCTCAAGGCACTCAAAATGACTCTAGACTCCTATCCCAGAATAAATGATCTGAATTCGATGGGATGAAATCCGCTAGAAGGAGGGAATTAAGGCATCCCCCATCATCCAACACGAGGTATGCAGCAAAGATGTATAATGTGGATAATGTGCACGAACCAGTAATAGTACTGGAAATGACTGACATGCAAAGTCAAGAAAACTGAGGAATGGCCCACTCAGGCTTCAACATCCTTCAAACAAGAGCATAAATGAGAATGGTGACTGAATGTAGGCAGCATAGACTCAATATACAAAACTGGGACATCTCTACGACACAGGAGGCATCGAAAGAGGCTCCATAGGGACTGGAAGCTTAACAAGTTGATGGAGATAAACTCAGAGAAACAAGTACAACTCCTAAAGTCAAACTATTAACCCAACCAACGGATGTGATATACAGTTCTCTGTTCGAAGGAGACACAACTCGACTACTGCCAAAGATAACATCTTTTCCTGTCTGAATTTTTGGTTTTTTGATTTTTTTGGAATTTTTAAAATATTTTGAAAAGCTTGAAAAAGAATAAGAGTGCTTTATAGTTACAAACTAGGAGGAGATGAGTGTCAAAGGGAAAGCAAACTAGTTCCAAGCAGTGGAACATACCTATGCTCAATGCAAGGAAACATGTGTAGGATAACGACACTCGGGGGAAGGTCCCCTCCCGATAAAAATGGGGAATAAAGCTGCAAAAGATATATAAAATGGCTCTGCTTGGCTAGACATGAGACAATCTCGGGCTATATGGCTGATAATCAAAGTCAAGGAAGCTGGCATAAGGCTCAATAAGGCAAGCAAAACTCATGATAATGTAATTACAACTTGACATATACAAGGGAGTCCCGAGGAAAAAGGCTAGCATAAAGGTCAAGAGGAGTATGAAGCTCTTCCTCAAATTCATGGCGATACTATACAAAGGACTCCCACAACCTAAATGAGGCAACATAGCATGGGCACCAAATGCAACAAGGATCTAACTAGAGTACCCATGTAAGGTCAAACTCTACCATTCACATCATGTCACTTCTAAAAGCAGCATGAAGTTTCTATGACACCATGGAATGGGTTCGTACCTAAGGTTAAAATGGAACGGTCATAAGGAAATGCATAAGTGCAAGTGCACGTGATATCCTAACCTATATGCCAGTTCAGAAATAATACCTATGATAGGCATGAACGGGTCGAAACCTCAAAGAGAGTGTACAAAAACTGGACCCTATATGACAACCATATTAGTCCAAAACAACCCAAAATAGTTAATAAAAAATCCAAACTATAGGATATAGGGAGGAATGATCATGACAACTGCACCCAAAGGAAATAATGCGGTGAACGATGGGCCATAAAAAAGGAAAGTAAGGTGTAGACCCAATTCATGCATCCACTACCACCCCCGTGAGGGTGACCATCAGTGTAAAGATCGAGAGAAGGGAGTCAACATCTTCCACAAATGGAGTATAGGGTGAAATGTGACCACTCCCAAATCTATGAGCATGGTAAGGGGTTGTGATTACCCCAAGTTTGACACCAAGGGTCCGTACTAGGACCAAGGACAGGTGATAGGATACCAGGCATGCCAAAAATAAAAGGACCTGAACTCAAGAGAGAATAAATATACTCAAGTAACCGTGATCCCAAAGGCCAACTAGTGCACAAAGAGTACACTCCTAAGAAAATCTACAGCCAAAATACAAGCAAACCAAGGGGAGGATATGTGAGTTCCCGAATGCAGCAGGTATGTCTCACCTAGGAGAGGCTCAAAACTCCCATACACTACAAGTGGAGGTACATAACCAATTATACTGGCCCTCAGCTTCAACGCATAAAGCGACTGTGCTGTCCAACCTCTACCTGGCCAAGACACTCACAAAATAACCTCTACAAGCCCCCTGTGATACCTAGGTAAGGAAACTAAGGTCACCTCAATGTAACCAATGCTCAGGCAGACAGTCGGAGGCGGGATTGACCGTATGGGCAGGGTAGCAAAGCCCGAAACTCTCGAAAGAGCCCCTGGATACGAATACAATCCTGGAAATATATTCGACGCTCATAGAAAGTGACCAGGGGTCATCCCAATCACAATCGTGTGCACTGCCTCGTGCTTAACTCCCGTGTAAGAGGAGCATCCTGAGAAACACTAATTATATCAAGGATTTCTCTCTCACCTGGACAGACACCTACACTAATACATTTCGACCAAAAATCCGACGGCTGTATTTTCGGATTTTCGACACTTCCTTGTCGCATGTATGACACTATGATTTTTTTTAAGCGTCGGTGGATTGTCGTCGGTTATCCGACACCTTTCCTATCCGTCGGTTAAGCGACCGCTCAGTTTACCATCGGTTAAATGTAAATCATCGGTTATCTGACATCTAATTCATATTATTTATCATTTAAACTTTAAACACGCGTCGCTTAAATGACGATAATGAAAACATAAGTGTCGGTTAATTACCGTCGGTTAAATGTAAAGCGTCGGTTATCCGACATCTAATTCATATTATTTATCATTTAAACTTTAAACACACGTCGCTTAAACGACGATAATGAAAACGTAAGCGTCGGTTAATTATCGTCGGTTAAATGTAAATCGTCGGTTATCCGACATCTAATTCATATTATTTATCATTTAAACTTTAAACACGCATCGCTTAAACGACGATAAGGAAAACGTAAGCGTTGGTTACGCGTCGGTTAAGCGACGGTGGAGAAATTAAAAAAAAAACTACACTTACAGGCCGTCGGTTCATCAAAGAAACCCGTCTCTTAACCGATGGATTATGAAAACTTAAATGTCGGTTAAGCGATGGTATTGATTTAAAAAAAAAATCACCTACAGGCCGTCGCTTAACTGACGGCTATACGTGTTTAAAAAAAAAAAATATAAATGCCAGATTACTGGAGACACACCTTGATGTTTGTATAGATTGTGAAATTACTACAATAAAGCGAATGTTGCTAACAAAGTGCCCAGAAACAAATATCAGTAAGCTATGCCTGAAGTAACAA
>LPNX010918698.1:380921-397333 GCA_001517045.1 Pseudotsuga menziesii
TACTGTCAGAGGTGGTTGATTTCCATCATATCCCAAATGAAATGATACAACTGTATCAATTTGTATCTTCAATTTACTTCAAAATTTCAAAACTCAATCTTCCAAGTAATAAGACATGTCGTGAAAGCTATTTCCAGTCAATCAAAATTATATCTTGAAAAACAATCAAATGCAATGGCCAAACGTTTGTGAATAAACACTTCAATGGCATAGGCAACTTCCAAGTTACTTTTGTTTTTGCAAAGTGAAAATGATTTCACACTAATGTCAAGACAACTATTTCCAGCCCAAGCAAATTGTATTGTAATAGCAGCAATAGTACCTTTCAGTCAAGAAATGATGGGGTCCATATGATTATATTGACAAAGAGATTATAAGAAAGTTCCAATTTCCTTCCTAAATTCCTCAAAGTAAAAATGTTTGTGAAATTACTGTCAGAACAACTTGGTTATTGGTTGGGCATGACAGTCCTCTTTGGCAAGTTTTATGACGGGTTCAAGGCTTCTTTTAATGAAGGAATTTGATAGGAAACTATGGGAGGAGTGAAGGCAATTAAGAATGGATTTATGACAGTCCATGACAATGATATGGGGGTCTTAAACAAGTTTTTGTGCCAGTAATAAGTCTTCATGCTCATGATTTGTGAATATAATCATGTGTATGGACCTTGTTAAGGTCAGATTACCTCATATTTTGCTACAAGTTAAGGGTTGTGAGGATAGTTTATAACAACATACTAGTTTAAGGGCACCTCACCATCTTTCCCATGAGAAAATCTCCGTATTTCAATCCCAAAACCATACCATATGAAGAAGAGGAGAGTCAATATTAGGAGAAGGATTTTGGGTATACAATAAATACACCAGCCCTAGTTGAATAAACCCTCGCAATGTAAGTTTGGACTTGGGTTTATCATAAGGAATGAATATTAATAAACAAATACAGTGCAACTAGGAGGAAGTTGAGGCGATAGTTTTGAATTTGTGGCCTGCTAGAAGGATAACCTAAGACACTATTATATCTCCAATCCGTTTGAGATATAGGCATATAATGGGATTGATCTTTGTAGAAACTTGGTAGATTGCAATAGCTTATACACCAGCATTCTTGAGGTAGTCATATGCCAATATATTCCACAGTCATATTCAACATTCCTGAGTAGAATTTCATGGAATTATCAGCAGGTTTCATGCCACTAGTAGATCTAAGATTCACTGAGGCTTCGAGGTTAAAGACACAAGAAGCACATAGTATAATAGCGTTATTGGAAAAGACACAATCATGCCAAATATCACCCTGCATCAAACAAACACAAGTGTCAGCTCTTAGCTCAATCGCCTGTAACATGAAACAAAATTTTCAAGAATCCAATTCCATAGGCCAAATTTTGATATTAGCAGATTTAGATAAACCCCGTCGTTAATTGCTTTTCTTATGTCATATTGAATTCCAAAGAGAAAAATCTACAGGTATGCTACTCTCTAGCTTATGATGATATGTTCCAATAAGAAGCTGGTGAAGGTCAGACCGTTTGATTTGGTTTTTCATTAGGAAAGGTGAAGCTCAGGAGTCAAACATAGCTCCATGTTTAATTAAGCACACATTTTCTCATCAAGGGTTTGGAGGTCTGCACCAGCTGGCTTACAAAAACCTTCAATCATCACAGTTGTGGCTATTAAAATAGGTATAACGAAGTTCAATGAAAATACTATGCGAAAACAAAATCAACGAGGCAATCCAAACGGTGTATATCAGGGTGCTGGGACTTAAAATATATTTCTTATAACTCATTTCATAGATGTTACACTGCACCCATCTGTCTTGTTTTTAAAATTTCACCCAGGGAGAAGAAACCAAATTGAGATGACTTTTCTACGTGAAGGGGAATATGAGATTCTAATTACTGACCAAATGGATCTTTAGACTAACAATGACACAAGAAGTTTATTTTCTCATTGATGTAATGATAACTTATAGCATGTAGAAGGATAACAACTCCTCGCCTTTTATAATATAAGTATCAGGATTTTGAATACACAAACTATTTTCGAGACTAAGTCATAGAAATGTATCACAAATATAAAACTTTCAATTAAAACTACCCCTTAAAAGACCTTGCAACAAATAAAGCAAAACAACAATAACACTTAGTTGCAGAATTTTTCTCTCTGATATTGATAGGGTTGTGGTAAAAGTAATCACTTTTTGCATTCTTATTTTCTCCATTTCATCACTACCTCGAATATTCTTAGTTCTCTCTTTCATAGATCTTACACAGCAACTTATCACTCTACAACCTAAATTCTCAGTATCATTATAGATCTTATTTCCCCACAAAAAAATAATCCATGGCCTATAATATTTTGTGATAACTCAATCTTTATGTGGAATGAGAAGTAGGTGCTCTTACGCTGTGCTGAGAATATCAGGATGTACATTATACTCCCTTGCAAATACAAATGGAACAATTCTTTGAGGTAGTGCAACTTGCACCAAAAGAAAAGATTGAAAAACAGAAATGTTAGTAAAACTTCCAGCTGTCAACAAAATAAGGTTAGCTCAACCACTCAAAAGAGATGTTGTCACAATTGTCAACAATGAAACTAATCATAATATGATTCTGGCATGCGATCACATTAATACCTCCTATGTAACCATTGCCACAAAGCAACTCATGGTTTTGGGTCTTTCAGTTTGAAGCTCTGGCTAACATGTCTCTACCATGTGACTATAGTTTAGAGACGCTAATAGTGAATGTAAGCATTGTTCTGACACGACTCTTAACTGGTTTGGTAAGGAATATGGTGTATATGCACATAATTATAAACCTTCTCCAATAGGAAATGCATATATGTTGTGTGCTACTGGAGCTTTCTTGAGCTCCAAACAATAGTGAAAAGGAACAAGTAGACTCAAATGTCCCAAAGAGAAGAAAAAAATCACACACTATCCAGTACACATGGGACACAGCTGTAGTTACATCTACATATTATATTTTGCTAGCAAGTGCATTTCAAAGAAAATTCTCAACAAAATTCTTTTGACATAAGTTTCAGCACATTGAAATGAGCAAAAAGAAAGAAAACAGAGACATTATCGAAGAAAATAGAGGCATTATCGAATGAAAAACATAAGAGCTCACCTGCAGAATTGCAATATGAAAAATGCGGCCTCGAAGACCAACTGCAATTGAAGCAACTGCCATAACTACCGGTCCAGTAAGGAATCGAAGAACCATTCCAAATATTGCGTTTGATTTCCCACATGCTATAAGTCTTGTTTGAAGAGCCATGAATAAGCCTGTCATCCAAAAATTTCTGTGAATCATTTGCAGTAAGCTTTGCATTTTTTTCTCAAAAAAAAATTGATAAGATTCAGAATTCCCACAGCTAGAAACACAATTTCACTCCTAATGTTATTTCAACTCACATCATACCTAGAATGGAACACTATTGCTGCATGGTTGATCTTCTTGGTCGGGCAGGACGATTGGATGAGGCTGAGCAATTTATTAACAATATGCTAATAAAACCTGAAGCTTCTGTGTGGGGGTGTTTGCTTGCTGCCTGTAGAACCCATACCAATGTGCATCTAGGGGAATGTGTGGAAAAAAGCCTATTTGAATTGGAATCTAAAAATGCTTCATATTATGTGCTGCTTTCAAACATATATGCTGCATGTAGCAGGTGGTATGACGTAAAGAGGGTGCGAAAAATTATGAAAGACCAAGGGGTTCAAAAGATGCCGGGAAGCAGTTGGATTGAGGTTAATGGTGAGGTGTATGCTTTCCTTGCGAGAGACAAATCACACCCACAATCAGAAAAAATATATGACATGTTGGAGAAATTGTTTGGTAAGATGATGAATGCGGGCTATGTGCCTGAGAT
Source organism: Pseudotsuga menziesii (assembly GCA_001517045.1). Classification (NCBI taxonomy): domain Eukaryota; kingdom Viridiplantae; phylum Streptophyta; class Pinopsida; order Pinales; family Pinaceae; genus Pseudotsuga; species Pseudotsuga menziesii. Next base: position 384,809 of record LPNX010918698.1, read on the forward strand.
AGACTTTGCACTGCATGATGTGGAGGAGGAACAAAAGGAAAATATTCTTGGCCATCATAGTGAGAAGCTAGCTATTGCATTTGGGCTTATGAATACTTCCCCTGGAAAAACAATACAGATAACCAAGAACCTTCAAGTTTGTGGTGACTGTCACTCAGCTACCAAGTTCATCTCCAAGATTGTAGATCGGAAAATTATTGTGAGGGATGCAAATCGTTTCCACCATTTCAAGGATGGGTTGTGTTCTTGTGGGGATTTTTGGTGATGGTGAATAAGCTTTAAAGTTTAGATTTAGCTGTAAATTCAGCCTTCTAGGGAAGGAATAAATCTGGTTCTTGTTGAATCTGACAACTTTAGTTTTTGAAGCTGAATTAGAAGGTCATGGGTTCCCAAGGATGTACCATGGTTAAATATTAGAAAAAAAACAATGCGGAATTTAAATACTAATAGAGAATGATTAGAATCTTTATTAACCAAATCTGGAATAAGGTATTAACAATTGATTTTTCCCGAAATTCGGAAATGCCACCTGGTGGAGGGTATGAGTCTCCTGTGCATTGTTATTGTACGCATTAAACAAAGTTGTAGATGGTTGACAGAAGTTGGCAGTACACACAACTGCCCAATCATGGCACTGGAACTTGAGTCATGACACTGTTGCAACTAGACTAGGTATAGGAGCCTATCTATGATCTAGATTGCATAGCCATTCTTGTTATCACATTGCTACTTCAAATAAGTAAACCTGAGATCACTTACCCTGTAACATTTTGCAATCCAAAGCATGACCTCATGGAACATGTAAGCTTCCATCCTGCAACCTGCAATCAAGTTGTAGAAGATTGAACTTGACGTTGCAAACTGAGTGAAGAAATTTGGTCTAAATTTAATCAGGGTGGTTTCACAATTGTGTGCAAGCAAAAGGCTTGTATGGTAACAACCTCCAGTGGGCATAAGAAGAGCCAAGAACTGGAGTCGGAGCTGAGAGCCAAAGATAAGAGATAGAGCCGGAGCTAAGGGCCAAAACCAGAGCCTAAGCTGAAAGCCAAGAGCTAGAGTTGAGAGCCAAGAACCAAGAGACAGAGCTTACAAAGATCAAGTCCTTCAAATTCTTAAGTTTTTTGTGGGACCAAAAATCTCAAATTGGCAAGGTCTGATCCATAAAGGATTGGGGAGAATAATTGAAAATACAACGTTGGCACCATGCCGACCCATTTGCCTGAAAACGAAAGAATGACAATTGGAAAACAACTTCGAAGTTTTAAAAACAAACAGTTTGGAAGAAGGCAGAGGCAGAATACTGCTGCAACAGACAACCATTCTGTATCTCCTGTTGACCAATATATAGGAAGATCAAAGTAATTTGTATCTTCATGTTTTTGGTGTTAATATATGCTGGAATATTTTGTATCTCAAGAACTTTTACTCCAGTTCAATAAAAATGTTGTGTCTGGTGTGGATGTGGATCTTCTTTTCTTCCCTCTAATTATTGTTATCATCGTTTCTTGATGTTGTTAATCATAAATTAATAACAGTATATTGCATTTAAATGCTGAAAAGATAGAGCATCTGTTCTTATTATTTCGTGCACCTATCGTGTTCTAATAACATTGTATCTATCTTGGTGTCACATTGGTTTTCTGTGCATGCCTCAAAAATGCCAAATAATAATAAATGTTATAGTTGCTTAGTGCTATTTTTGTATTTTGAGCAAGTATTGTACATTAGAACTGCCTAAGAAGGATGGGTATATTACACGAAGACTGATGACTACTTGGCAGGCCCATAGTTGCATTAGTTTGTGACTCTCATGTGAATCCTGATTGCATTATCCAAATTCTTATCAATGGCTCCGAGAAATGTGGGTAAGAACCTATCAGTGTATTTTTAATTCATTCGGACACTGGCTGATTCATGAATTGTTATGTGGATTCTGGAACTCTAATAAAACTACACAAGAAAATTCCTAGATTCAGATTGAGAACTGTTAGTGGTTTGACACTCCAATTTTTAAATCATATCTTGAAAAATTACAGATCAACATCCTCACGGATTGCAAGCTGAGATCCCAAGCTATATTGTACTCAAAACAATTAAGAAGATTATAAGCACAAAGTGTGTATTTTTCCATAGGATAACAAACTAGTATTATATGTATAGCTCAATTGCAGCTCTAAGAATGATTAACCCACTCTTGTTTTCTAATAACAATTAGAAAAGGGAGAAACAAATTCCATTGTAATTGTTGTAATAGGTCGTTATAAATGCATGCAAAAACAAAAAAAAGAAAAAGAAAATATTGTATTGGTCCACGTCCGCAGTTCATGTAGTATCTGATATGATCTAAAGCAAGTGCCAGAGATAGCAACTGTAGATTTAATTAATTTCTTTTTATCTCAACTACCCTTCAATTCAAACCAGACCAAATCATTTCCAATTGCACATGCGTGTATAAGTCTTGTTTGAAGAGCCATGAATAAGCCTGTCATCCAAAAATTTCTGTGAATCATTTGTAGTAAGCTTTGCATGTTTTGCTCAAAAAAAAATTGAGAAGATTCAGAATTCCCACAGCTAGAAACACAGTTTCACTCCTAATGTTATTTCTATAGTCCTTATAGCCATTGGCCAATGCCTGCAATATCTTCTGGAATTGGGGTTAAATCATTGGTCAGTCTCTATTTATGCAAGATAAAATCTCTAGGTTATAAACTGTTTAGAGAATAATGAGATGGTAATGGAACCTTGTAGCAAGTTTACTTATTTCTGTTGACAGCAGAGGAATACATGATACATCAATTTCCTATTATCACAAGAATAACTATAGGAAACAATAACAATACATATGCATGAAATGCTTTTCAATATTCTGTACAATATTATTTTTTCCATAAATTATCTGCAGTCTTAGCAATTCTTCAATTTTTCAGAGAGAAATTTTCTTGATAGGAAAATGTCAAGAAGATATCAATTGGTAAATACTAGCGAAAACAAGTATTCTTGGCTCAGGGCTTCCAATGATCAACAAAAAGTTTTATCTTTCAGAATAAAAAACAGAGAGATTAGGCTGTAGTCTAAAACTAACTCACCTAGACTAAACATGGCCATCCCAAGCCCTGCATCTGATAAAATCGTTATAGAACCTTCAAGAATCTTAGGCATGTCAAAATGCCACCTGCACATCCCAGTATCCAAAGTAATGTCAGAAAATTTATTGCTGGAATTAAGAATATAAGAGCTAAAAATAAATGAGTGATAAGATGAAACTCTCTTTAATGAACCAGCTTGTTTTGGACGAACAATATTACGGAGAATATGTTTAATCATGAGAGCAAGAGCCTTTACGAGAATTGTATATGAGACATTAACACATGTGATGGGCCTCTAGCTTGTAATTAGATCTAGGTCACTACCATTTGGGATTAGTTTAATAAAAAACTTATTTAAAATGCATCCCATCGATTGCTTGCAAATGTTATGCTTCTTCAAATGATCAGCCTTCAAACTCAAATTTACACGCCTTCAACCAGCAATGAAATGACAATGAAAACTCAGATTTTAGGAGTGGAAATGATCGATGTTTGGAAGATGATGATATAATGGATGGTTGGAGATGCTAGTGATTTAACGTTACAATGATCCCCATAAGGAGGCAATACAAAGTAGACAATTAAAATAACACACATGGATTAACATTCTTACTGGTTCCATGATATTAAACAAGCAATTCATAATAGGCGAGAAAAATTGAAGCTAACAGAAACACCTAATTAACTCATATAAAAACTTACAAGCTAATATGTAACTCCAAGAATATAGCCTCTATAATGGAAGGGATAGCTACGTACCTTTCCCACTTAATCTTAACTGGATACAAATACCTTAGCTTGGAAAAGCTTGGTTAATGCCTCAACATGTAGACTTTGAAGATCTTCCAAACCAGAAATCTCCAGCCCATCAATATTCTCACTCTGCAGTATAAATAAAATGCATGTCTATAGTTAGCTAGAAGAAAGAAACAACGTATCTGGTCATAAGAAAGAAACATTGTAATAATGCATGCATTTTACCTTATTGAACTCCTCTCTGTTTTGAGAATAGTTTAATATTGTCTACTAAACAGGGCCAACCGCGTGAAGGTGGAAGCTCATATGGCCCCTCCCCCCCCCTCACATCACTCTCAATTCCCCATACCCAATGCACATGCTTGGAAATAAATGATATTTTGTGTGAACATTGTGAGTTTCTTGTATTAAAGGAATTACGTGCATTCGATCATTAATTAGTTTATAGAATTCATTAATTAACTCATTCATTCATTCATACATAGAAAAAAATAAATAGTTGAAGACATTAATCCATAATATCAAAAATAATATCCGAGGACAATGCATAAAAAAAAATGTAATAGTGTACTTATTACAATCACTACTTTTTTTGGCGCTTTTTTCTCTCCACATATTCTCTAAGTGTGACATCCTCTTCTACCAATTGTTTTTTGTTTCCTATGCCCTCTGTAGCTTCCTGTGATCGTGTTTGTCGACGGGTCGTGTGCTCACGACGTGTATGTGGCTGCTGCAAGGTGCCAGGATGTACTGGAAAAATGAAGAAATATTAATTACTTGACGTGTTTTTATTATTATCATTGTAAGTCCTTCATTAAGAAAAAAACATTAGAGCGGTGCTTTGTACCTGGCAACTCATGGGTGACATGAATTTCATGCGTTTGATCTTCTGATGCTGCCTCAAGTTGCACATGAAGACCCTCTGCATTAAAACATCAACACTTACAACAATATAGTATTTGTAATTTAATATTTGAGACTTTAATCCATACTAGTTTTTTTTTAACACAGGAATATTTATTACCTGGATTTCGATCAACATGAACTCCAATATATCTTTCTCCTCCATCCTCCGCATTTTCTCTACTTTCGTTGTGCGGCTTAACACAAAGAGACTCAATATTTTATGTACTAGTTTATTAATGAATATAAAACACAATGAATCAATCTTAAATAGAATTTGTTTATTGTAGTTACCTGTTCACAGGATGGACCACTGGAAGACCTTGCTTGGATACCATAGCTGCTTGTTCGATGTTCAACAACACCTAAAAACTCGCGTTGGTAGCCGATCCTCATGTCTTCCTCCGTTGGCAAATCGTGGAATCTTTGAGCCTGTAATTTTCAATTAGATCATCTTTGTTGTTGTTATATCATCATGAAAACAATTTTAAATGCAATCTATAATTTCTATACAATAAAATAATTATTGATCATACTTATGATTCGTGCTTGCGGGTTGGAATATCCACCAGGGCCAAGCTTGTGTTGCCCATGTTTTTCTATTCTTGCTTGGGTGGCCTTCGACGTATTTGGTAGCCTATAAAAGTAATTTTAAATACGTTAAACATTGCAAAAAAATGGAAAATAAAGTGTAATAAACATATAATTGCATTGCCGAAAGTATTGCATACCTTCTAGCTGACTCGGGTACTGGATTGCCCGCTATTTTCGCAGCTTTCTCCCTTGCATCATCCAACAAGCCTTTCCACTCCCTTGTTGGAATCATCGGAGGGCGCTCATACTTTGGATTAATTTCTAAGTTTTTCCGATATCCCTCCCGTACATAATGTAAATGTTGGCCAGGTTTTTCGAGAACCTTTTTTTGGTTTCGGCACCAAAAAACCCAACCAAGCGAGCAATAAGCTCATCTTTCAAAACTTTACTCTGCTGGTTCCACCATGTGCGGATAGTGGGCCCAAACAACTCTAAAGACCAATCATTAAGATGTTTATAAAAGACATCATTTCCTACAAAAATGAGTATGTGTTAATTAGTGTAAAAAGAATGATGCATAATTACATTCCAATAAAATTATAATATATAGTTAAAACATTTTGTAAATAGTACCTGGAATCTTCTCCATCTTGTAGGGAATGAGATCTTCGTCCACCAAAAAAGTAGTCTCAAATGTTCCCGTGCTAGTGACATGGAAATATCCAGGAAATGCTGGGACGACAACATCAAAGTCATGCTCTTCTCCATGTATCGGCCCCTGATCCTCACCAGCACTCTCATGCCCCTGATCCTCATTGGCACTCTCATGTTCCATCTAGGGTGTCTCATTTTGTGTTTCCGACTGGCCAGAAAGCAACGATACATGTTCAGTGGCGAAGGGGGTGTCATGCTCAATGGTATCAGCATGCCTCTCACCAGGGAAAAAATATTCCTGTAGAAACAAATAATATTTTAGTTACTCATATACGAATAGGAAAAAAAATTGCGTTTGGAATAGACTTATAATTAAAGAGTTTGCAGCTTACATCCAAGCGCTTTACTTTAAGCAACACACGATCTATCTTTGCTTAAGTCTCATCCTGCGTCATTTGCGGATCCGATATAAGTAGATTGACGACCTCCTGATTTAATTTTGTTTTTGCTTTTTGAACTGCATCCCGGATATTCTTTGAATTCTTGAGGTCAACATCGTCAAGAACGTGCCCCAAATCCATATCCTTCGGATCCGTCTATAGATAAGTATCATCCGACATAAAAATAGAAAACATTAATATCAATTTGAAATCATTAATATAATTAGATAACATAAATATGTATAAATACAGTTTCTGAAATTCACAACGTGCTATATACCTGCTCATGACCCGATGAGCGTGGCGTGCTAACATCTGTCGACATATCATCTGTCATGGAGCTCTTGCCTCAACCCTCAGCCTACAAACAAAATATTGACCATGTTGATATCATAATTAAACAAATGTACTTTCTAAAGAAGCAGGTAAGTAAAAATGTGGTATATATACCTGTCGCCTGTAGGGGGGTGTCGTCCTCTCAGGATCCATTAGGGACTTGCCTCGATCAGTTGACTACAACAAAAAGTAATTAAAAACATTAATTTCGAATTGAAACCAATACACGGGGAAAATCTTATTTAAAAACATATTTTTAAAAAAATTAATGGAAAACATATTGCGAAATTGATAACATAAAGATTACAAGTTTTGTGAAATGTTATATGTACCACTCCTGAAGTATCTGCATATGTATCTATCTGATTCAAATTGTAACTGATCAACAACTCTTCCCCTGAAATCATGACCAAAAACTTCATGCAAAACAACCTCACTTATAGGGAAAAACCCTAATTCAACAAGTGCATAGAAAAATCAGCTAGCAGATAAAATATAGATCCTTTATTAAACCTTTTGGAATCATTGTGATCCTCTCCTTATGGAACATTCTATCATGCAAAAATGTTTGAACTTTACCCAAGAGATAATGCAAAAAACCCTGATACAAAAGAGGTTTCCTTATAGGGATACCCTAGCTCAATAAGAGGATTGATTTTTCATCTCAACATAAAGCATGTAGGTCTTCTTAAGAATGTTTTTGCAAAAGCATTATCCTCATCCCATAGCGCAATAACTAATCCAAAGCTTTGGAACTTTACCCCCAAACCATGTCAAAAAACCATGAATCAGGTATTTAGATTGTGCATTGGAAAATTTATCATGGTCTATTTTGATTTTTAGTAAAAATACAGAGAAGTATATCGGACATTTGAGAGTGGTACTTGACATACTTAGAATAGAGAGGTTGTTTACCAAGTCCAACCCTAAAAAGAGTGAGTTTTACGAGGATAAGTTGGTATCCTTGGGTAGTGTTATTTCAATTGGTGGATTGAGCATGGATCCATAAAAAGTTAAGTCTATTCTTGAGTGGCCTACTCAAAGTATCTCAGAAGTGAAGAGATTCCATGGGTTGGTGAACTTTTATAAGAGAATCATTAGAAATTTTGGTGGTGTAAGTGCACCCTTGACTGATTGCACAAGAGGGAAAGTCTTTACTTGGACAAAGGCAGCTGCTGTGAGTTTTGAATAACTCGAAAGGAGGGTTATGGAAGCGCCAACTCTTACCATGCCAGACTTTGAGAAACTCTTTATAGTTGAGTGTGATGCTTTATGGGTAGCTATTGGAGGAGTATTACGCCAAGACGGTAAACCTGTGGCCTTTTTCAGTGATATATTAAACAAAGCTAAAAAGAAGTATACCATTTATAATAGGAAAATCTCTGCATTGTTACAAGCCTTAAAATATTGGAGGCATTATCTGCTACATAAGGAATTCTTTTTGATGATGGATAATCAAGCCTTGAATTGCATAAATTTCCAAAGTAAGTTGTCCCACAAACGTGCCAAATGGGCTTCATTTTTGCAAGCATACACATTTGTTTTGCAGCATGGAAGTGGTAAAATCATTGTAGTGGCTAATGCCTAGTAGAAAGTGTGTCTGCTGGTTGTAATGAGTGATGAACTGGTTGGATTTGAAGCAATGAAGAGTGAATATGCCAATGATTCATATTTTGGTAGCATTGATGCAATTCCAAGTATACAATACCATGTTGGCTTGTATTCATTTGAAGACTTTTTATTAATAGATGGATTTTTATTTAAGGGTTCTCAGCTTTGTATTCCCCTTGGATCAAGGAAATAAAATCTTGTGAGAGAGATGCACTTGAATGGTTTGGGAGGTCACTTTGGAAGGGATAAGACTTTTGGATTAGTGAATGAAAAGTTCTTTTGTCCTAATATGAGAAGAGACATGAAAAGGCTTGTTACTGTTTGTAGGGTGTGCCAAATGGAAAAGGGGGGTAGCAGAATACATGCCTCTGTATGCCTTGACCTGTGCTAAAGGAACCATGGACTGATATTTCCATGGATTTTGTCTTGAGACTGCCACAAACCCAAAGAGGTCATGATTCCTTGTTTGTAGTGGTGCACTGCTTTTCTAAAATGGCCCATTTCATACCCTCTAAAAGGACGAATGATGCAAGTCAAGTGGCACATTTTTTATTTAGGGAAGTAGTACGGTTACATGATATTGCAAAAACCATAACTAGTGACAGGTACACCAAATTCTTAAGCCACTTTTTGAGAGTCTCATGGAAAAAGTTGGACAGCAGTTTGCAATTCAGTTCAGCATAACTTCCCCAAATTGATGGTCAAACTGAGGTGGTGAATAGGAGCTTGGGAAATCTATTAAGGTGCCTGGTGGGTGACAGTCACAATGGGATCTGGTGATACCCCAAGCTGAATTTGTCTATAATTCCAGCATAAATAGGTCTACAGGTAAGTCTGCATTTCAAATTGTGTATCGTGCCAATCCTAAAGGAATTTTGGACTTTAGCTGAATTGCCTATAAACCCATATATCACCCAAGATTCTACAGATTTTGCAGAGAATATTTGTGAGATACATCAACAAGTTAAACACAAATTGCAGTAAATGAAATGAATAATATAATAAAAATGCTGATTTGCATAGGAGAAACAAGATATTTTAGGAGGGAGAAATGGTCATGGTACATTTGTGCAAGGAGAAGTATCCCCAAGGTAACTACAAGAAGTTACAACCCAAGAAAATTGAGCCCTGCAAAATTCTGAAGAAAATAATTGAGAATCCTTATTTGATTGAGCTGTTTGAGGACTTAGACATCAGTCCTGTTTTTAATGCTGCTGACCTTCATTCACACTCAGCTGGGACAAATGATGACTGGATGAATGAGCAGAATGAGAAGGAAAACAACAACTGGACCAAACACTTGCCAAAGAAGAAAAGGGAACAATTTGAATGAGTGTTAGATACCATATTGGCTGCCACGCAGTCCAAGTCATAGAAACCGTATCTTGTTAAGTGGGAAGGCCTGCTGAATTCCTACAACACTTGGACCACGGAGATTAACTTGCTCAAGTACAGCTGAGCAACTGCACCCTATGACGTTGAACCAAGAGGCTCAAAATTTCTAAAAGAATAGGAGGAGGACGCGGAGCATCTTTAATGGACTTCTTCCACATTTCAGTAGTTTGTTTTTTTCTGCTTGGTATTTTTAGGGATCTTTCTTCCTAAAAATAGGCCTGTATTCAATTGCCCTGTTTGGGGTCATGGAAAAGAGGGCAGTTAAAAGTCTTAGGAGGAGGTGAGAAAAAAAAGAACTATGGGTAGCGTAGCAGCAGAGTTGTAACTAGGTGCAGATTCTGGTAATCTTTTATTGGTTTTTATTGCTTTTCCTGTATGTAATCCAAGTGTGGATTGAATAAGGAAGACTTTTATTAATCTTCTATCAGTTGAGTAATCTTGATGTCTCTGATATATATTCAGTGTGTACTGTGTTTTCACCGTCCAGCTTCTCTGTTTTATTGCCAATACATTTGCGGGGTTTAAACATTTATTCAAGGTGTTGCTCTGCATATATGGGAAAAGATTATATGCATACATGTGGACAATTTTGAGGAATAATTTGTCGCAGATTGGATGTTTTATGCATCACTATATGAACGGTCATCCGGTTATGAGGACCTATGTTGAAGAATCAACTAACATCATCGAATATATCTATTTATCTAATTACTATAAATATGTATCAAAATAGAGAAATAGGGTTCAGGCTTACGATGATATTGTATGATGGTTTAGTTGAAGGCCCTTCTAGGGTTTTGGTGAGATGATTAAGAGATTGCTGTAAGATGTATGATGGTGATCTTTCTATGATACTAATGCTATTGGCTACTGGTTTGGTTCCCCCTTTCAATCATTGTGCATGGTGATGTGATAAATGTGTTCTCTTTCTTCCTTGTAATGTGAATGTATGGAAGATGTGTAAATGAGAGCAGAACCAAATCAAAATAGCTCAATGTCACTTACTAAAGACATTTGGAATGGAATGGTAGCAGACTGAATCTTCTCCAAATCAAAATGGCGGACTGCTCCAAATCGAGGAAATGGCGGATTGCTCGAAATCAAAATGGCGGACTGCTCGTTCTACCTACTTTGCTTCTTAAACCCATACCCAAGCTCTAGCCACCTCTATCCTACCTATTGAAGATGAGGAAAAGCCCGCCCTAAAATAGTATCCTCAATTTAGGGATAAACAATTTACCCTCGTCCGGCTCGGTCAAATGATCAGTCCTCAAAATAGAATAGGCACTGGACACACCGAGCCCCCCCCCCCCAGGGATTGCTCAACGACTCCACAGAACGGTCAACGGATGGAACAATAGGGAAAGGAACTTGGGACATAAATAGGATTGCTGGATATTTATCGAACTAAGGGGAAAATGGATCTGTACAGTAATCTGAATCGGAATAGGAAACGGACAAATCAACCACAGGATCATCAATGGACTCAGGATCATTAATTGTTTATGAGCATAATTTTTTTATTTTAACCGCGAAAAAATGTCCTTTATATCATCAAATATAAAAAATATCCATGGTACATTCAATTTTTCAACTTTTCAAACCAAGGAGAATGACAAGAATTAGATTTGTAATTGAGTTGTGGATGTTGATACTTTTGTTGGGATAGATTTTACATGGGTTGAAGATGGGTATTGTGGTAGTTTTCTCTCTAGTGTATTTAAATATTTAGTTATAAAGGTACTCAAAAGGATTTGTAACATGGTATTTGGTGGGTATATTGTCATATTTAATATTAAACCCCCATTATTTATAAGATTAAGTATTGGATTTATTAATAGAAAGTGGAGGGACATTCATGTTCAAGGATCCATGGTGAAACAACCTTGACTAGGTTATGTCCTACAATTTTGGGAACATCGAGTATGTGTTAAAGAACAACTTCCTCAGAGGTCATGATTTGTACACAAAGTATCACAATATTTTGAGTGGTGGGATCTTCAACTCAAATTTTGAACAATGGAGGGTACAAAGGAATATGATTGATGGTCACTTCAACTCATAGAGATTTTGTTAATTCATGGTAGTGTATTGACATTATGTATCAATACGAGGCTTATATATCCATGTCTATAGAAATATGTGACAATAAAAAATCTATCCATCTAAAATAAAAATAATATGTCATTTGTATATTGTATACATTGAAAAATGAGTTGTTTCTCTGTGTATTATTTACATTGAAAATTCTCTTTTTTATTGTGTACATTGAAAATGGGTCGTTTCTCTTTTGTATTGTGTATATTGCAAATTAGGTGACATCTAATTTTTTGTTAGTTATGGTTTTATTGATGGTATTAAGATTGTGTATGATCTTTCATCCTTGTCGCAATTAAATCTAGCTTTTTTGAATTGTGTTTGGCCTAGTTGGCCCTAGTTGGCTGTCAACTTTGGCATAAGGATTACAAAGAAGATTTCAATAGATACCCACTAGCCTAATAACTGTACCAATGTTGATGGTTGTAAAAAAGATAACTTTGGTATAAGCAAGAATGGTACCACTAAAGGTGTCAATAGAGTTTATCCCGAAGGTGTACTACACGGTACTATTGAACCTAATGAAATGACTATTGACACCTTTGTCTTTAAATATGACATACTAATACTATAGTGTGATGAGTGATGACAAAAACTACAACTACAACATAGTAAGGAATTATATTAACTACAACATTGCATGCTGCATGCTATTCATGAGCACTACCAAATCCCTCACCTCTTCTCATAAGTTTTTGACCAACATGAGTAAA
>LPNX010918736.1:1252-75273 GCA_001517045.1 Pseudotsuga menziesii
AAATAAAAACATGGATGCAATAAATGATGCAAACATGGATGCAACAAAAGTGGGTGCATAATGGAGTGCACCAAAAATGGATGCAAAACCTGATGCAAAAGTGGATGCAAAAAATGATGCAATCATGGAAGCAAAACATGATGAAAAAAGTGGCGCAAAAGTGGATATAACCATGGATGTAAAATTGGATACAAAATTGGATGCGAAAGTGGATGCAACAAAAGTAGATGCAAAAGTAGTCATAACACCCAACGCAAAACCCGATGCAAAAGTGGATGCACAAATGGATGCAAAAAGGGATGCAATAACTGATGTAAAATTGGATGCAAAAAAAGATGCAAACGTAGATGCAAAAGTTGAAGCAAAAGTGGGTGTAAAAGTAAGCGCAAAAATGGGTATGAATTGGGACGCGAAAAAAAGTGGATGCAAACTTGGATGCAATAGTAGATGCAAAAAAAGACGTAAACATGGATGAAAAATGGGATGCAAAAAGGGATGAAAACGTGGGTGCAAAAGTGGACGAAAAAATGGATGCAAAAATTGTTGAAACAAAACGAGATGCAAAACTAGACTCAAAACAGGATGTAAACTTTGATGCAAAACTTGGCGCACGAAGGGATGCAAAAAAAGAAGCAGAAGTCGATGCAAAAGTGGATGTAAAAAAGGATGCAAAAGTGGATGAAAACAAGGGCGTAAAAGTTGAGGCAAACATGGGCGTAAAAGTGGGCGCAACAAGAGTAGATGTACAAACTAGGCGCAAAATTAGGTGCAAAACTAGGCTAAAAAATTGTCGCAAAACCTGATGCAAAACTTGGCGCATAACTAGGTGCAAAACCCGGTGCAAATTACGCCGCAATTTGCGCCAAATTTAAAAAAAAGACGCAAAAAACGCCTAAAATAGCACCAACCCGTGAAATTGCACCATTTTGTCCAAAACATGAAGAAAAATACACTGAAAGATAGTCTAGACGCAAAAAAGGATGCAAAAAGAGATGCTAAATCCAGTTTTTGTTGTAGTGGTGATGAGAGGAGTGACTACCTTTTCGAGTTCTTTCATCTTCTATTGTAACATTTTCTCCAGATCATCTACTTTGGCCTTAAGGGCCTTCTCACTCTCCGCTATGAGGGTGATATATTTATACAATTGTTTATCCTTCTCTGTGAACTTCAGTAAATGGTCCTGGAAGTCTATAATCTTACCATTCAAGCTCTCTTTCTCCTTTTCTAGCTCTGATATCTCTGAATCTTGGATCAATTGAGTAGCTGGAATCTTCATCTTTTTCTTTAGAAGTTGAATGGTCTCTTCTTTCTCCTTTAATATCTTTTGCGTTCTAGCCCCTTTATCTGCTTGGTTTTCATCCAACAACAAGTATGTCTAAAGCTTCTATATTTGAGCCTGGTGGGCCTTGTTTTCTACCTTCTCTAGTCTCAATTGGTTTTCAACTCTACTCTTGCCAGTATGACACTTGGATATCTTAAGAGTTGACTTAAACAAATTAGTGTGGATAATGTCCCTTGTCTACTTATGGAGGTGGATCATATATCATACAAGGATTCCATCTAGATTAATCCTCATCTCAGTTAGTTTGTTCCTAGAGGCTATGGCCAGATTTAATGTATTCTACTTGTGATCTCTAACAGAAACCAGAGATACCTCCTTCCCACGAGATTTCCTTACATTTGCAGACAACTTGAGAGATTCATTCATGGTGATTTCTTTGGTTTCTTTGTATTTTTCAACCAACTCAATATTAGGCCTATATCTATTTGTTGAGCCTTCAGGTGTCTGGGAAGATTCATATTCTTGAACCCCAAAGGAAGGACCTTTGGCCTTTACTTGCTTCTTTTTATCTTTCCCACCAGCTTCCTGTACCATCTTCCATGCATAATCCAACTTCTCCTTCTTAGATGTGTTGGCTGTGTCCTCATCCTCTGTGTCCATGACATCAGATAAGTCCCTCTTGTTGGAATGCTCAGAGACACTATCCAAAGTTGTGACCTTCTCAGCTGCTGGGACTAGGATTGGAGTGCCAGGTGGAGGTGAATTGTTTTCTTGAGTTGTATAAGTAGAATATTATTTCATACCATCATATCCTTGCCTCTTCTGGGGGTAGTCTTACCAACTTGCATCCTCAAGAAATCCTACCACCTCGTGGTGCTAAAAGTGCTTGTTTTTGTTGGCTGGCCTTCTGTTTGATATGATATGGCAGGGATCATAATTGATGGCAGCCTACATAGGGAACCGCAAATATCTAAGTAGACTCTCTACCAATGGGAGAGAAGCCTTGTGTTTTAAGATAAATGGGCCCATGTCCCAAGTAAAATTTATCTCCGAAGACTTCCTAAAACTTAGGAAGTGTTCATTGTCCACTATAAGCATCTGTCTGATCAGTTCTAATGTGAACACCCTTAGAGTCAGAAAGGTGGGAAGTTTGTAAGGTTGGTGGACAAATCCGTATAGCCTGATTACTGTACCTTGTTCTGATAAGAACCAATATCCAATCCTCTTGTTAGAGGATGATTACAAGGTTTCCTTCATCTCAAGTAACACCATGGTCAGTTGTTTCTAGAAGAAGGCACCATACACTCCTGTCATCAAAAAGTTCATGAATTTGGTGTAATCATTGTTGATTTCCTCTGTGATCATAATTTCCAGAAGTTGAAGGTTCTCTTTGTTGAAATCCAGAAATATTCTCAACAAGTAGGATAGAAATCTAAAGGTTCTGGTCCTAGGGAAGTCCACTAGTTGAGAGTGAATATTCTTAGCTAGGAACTCGTCAAACCTGAGACAAGAAACTTAGATTGACTGGCTGGGCTCCTCTAAGTCAACTGGGCAGGTGCTCAAGGTAAACAACAAACTCATAATGGGCTCTGTGACATATTTGTCAATGTCCATCCCTAAAAAATGACACAAGAGGGTTGTGACGCACTGTGTTTCTTCATTAAATTCACTAGCATCTACAAGGTAAGGGTAATTTTTTAGCTGGATATCGGATTTGAAATAGGATTTAAAGAATGCGTCTTTATTTTCCACAACTGCCTCCCTAAAACATTGGGCAATGATATCTTCATTGTATTGTTTATATTTCTGACTGAAATCTATAGGAACAGAGAATGTGCTCCTAATGACGAGGGGGATGACTAGGCAAAGGATTTTAGACCTAGAGGTGTCCATAATTACCTTCTCGAAAGCAGAGTAACTAATGGTGCACCAATGGATGAACTCGGGGCAATTCAGGGTTTGGTCAGTGGAAAAAATGTGGAAAAGGACCTGTAGACACCATGCACATTAGTTCCTTGGCCTCTAAGTAGCTCTATATTGTTCTTTACAGTTTCTATGGGTCCATTCAGTAGTATGGTGTGAAAAATCTCAGAATCTCTATCTTCAAAGAGTTCTTCGATGTCCTGGTATTCCAAGTTTTGTTCATCTAACCCTTCTACCTCAGCCATCTTATATACATTGTGTAATGGATAAACATGGCCTACCTAATCCTTTGAAAAGTAGGTTTATGTGGTTTGTCCTAGATGGTTGCTTCTTACATAGTCTTTCTCTTGCTTTCCAACGCACAATAAAACACAAATGACCTAAATCCGTATGAGTGTACCTTTTATATTATCCCTCTCTACTATTTCCCTCGCACCTTTTTAGTGGAAACAACATCTTATCCATTTCTTTTTCCTCCCACCATCTTGGACCGTCGATCTTGCTTTCGTTGAATCCATTGGTCTTACTCTCTGTTATACCATCCTCCTTATTTTCCTTGCATATTTTCTAAGCAGAATACGACTCCACCGTCAATATTAATCGTATCTTCATCGTGGTTGTTGGATCGTGCAACTCCCAACACATTTCGTTGAATCTGACCATTCATATCTTTCGTGCACTTGCATCATCAAAATCCATCGTTGCCATAGATTTGGAATAGGGATATGATCTTGGACGTCGAGACTTGTGGCCCCTACCGAATTTCGCTGATCTGAGGAAAAGGTTATCCTCGTGCATGTTGTGGGAGCGGAATTAACCTCTATTTTAGATCATGAGAGGGTGTAGATCTAGGCTGTTGAACTTGATTCCCCTACCAAATTCCATCAATATCAAAAGTTTGATCATGACACGCAATTTGGCCCTGCAAAATCCATTTTCATCGTAGATATGAGACCAAGGTTAATTAGGAGCCTTCAAACTTGTGGCCTCTACCCAATTTCGTGGAGTTGGGTACTTCATTTTCTCCATACATGTTGGATTTGTGGAATCGTTCTCTGCCATAGATATATTCTCTGATTAGATCTCCTTTGTCTTAATGTGCATACCTTTAAGCATTTCCATGATGTGGGAAAAGTTCTTTAGTCCATGTAGGTTGAACTAGCGGAATTAATTTCCACTGTGGATCTTATTCCTTCCTATATCTACACTGTTGGAATGTGTGGCCTTAAATGCTATTTCCCAGGTTTGAGAAATTTATTCCTCCTTGCATGTTAAAAGAATGGATTTTTTTAGGACCATAGATCTATCCCCATCTTTTCATCCAATGGCTAATTTGTCTTGCAATTTAACTTGTCTCTACCTTTACTAAAATTCCTTAGTCCTGTACATCCTACCTTGGAGAAATTATTATCAGCCATTGTTCTTCTCTGCTTATGCTTTTAAACCCTTCATTCTTGTCACTATATAACCTGGAATGGATTTTCTCACCTACACACATGTGCAAGTTTCAAATCTATAAGTTTTCTCAATTACTTTGCATTCCCAACTTAGGAATGACCCCTCAAAATACCTTCAGAACCTTATTAACATCCTTCAAGATCCTATGATAAGAAATTTTCAGACTTTATTCATCCTTTCACTATCCTAATCGCTTGCCAACTACTTAGCCCTAAATAGTGCTAACAAATCTGTAAAAATCTTCAAAATTTAGCACATGTGCTAACAGACAGTAGTCTATGCATAGACGTAATGTACCGTCTTTCTTTTTAACAATCAAGACAGGTTCTCCCCAAGGGGATACACTTGGTCTTACATAGGTTTTGTGTATTAATTATTTTACTTGTAATTTTAATTCGTTAAGTTCTAAAATGTTCATTTGATAAGGAGCCTCTGAATTAGGTACAACTCCTAGTACTAATTCAAACGTAAAATCCAAATCTCTCTTTGGAGGTAATCTTGGAATTTCTTCTCGAAAAACATATGAGAAATCTTGTAAGATTGGAATATCATCGAGTTTCATCTTATATTCTTTATCCATATGTTCGTTATTTATTATATGTACAACAAATACTTTACAACCTTTCCTTACAGCCTTTTTCATTGTAAGGCTGAGATTTGTCTAACAGTAACTTTCCTAGGTATTCCTTTGACCGTAATTCTTTCTCCTTTATTGTTTAGACAAGTAAATGTTTTCTGAAAACAATTTAAAACCACTTGATGTCTTTCCAGCCAATCCATACTTATTAGAACATCATAAGATCCTAACGAAAACTTTAGTTGATTTTTGAACTGACTCATAAACAAGTCATAGTTTTCAATATAATTAACTACTTTCCTTGTAGCTAACTGGACCAGCCAAGGCTTTTCAAAAAATTTCAAAGATAAATTGCATCTTTCTACTATGCTAGGTGACACATACCTTAAACTAGCACCTGGGTCAATCAGAATGGAAACAAGAGGGTTTCGTATCATACCTTGTACTTCCACCATGGAGGTTTGATGATCAACCTGTCGATTCTCCAAGGCTGCATTGATTCCGGGCATTTCATTTGATATGTCACCAACCATTTCATCCTCCTGGATTGTATGCACATTGCTGAATTTTCCCTTTCTGTTCATACAATACTTTGCATAATGTGGTCCTTGACATTCCCAACACTTTACAGGTTCCTTATGTTCATTTTTTTTAACATAATTATTAGGCATGTCTCTTCCTTTTGTGCTGTAATGTTTTGTTGTGTTTTACCTTTGAAATGTGTCCCTTGATAATAATTCTTAGAGAAATTCTGAGAATTGTTTCCGAAAATTTTATTAGGATTAAATCCTTTTCTTTTCTGATCAAAGTTACTTGCTCTCTTATTCTTCCACTTAGGTATGCTTTCTCTCTTTTTACTCTATTCATAACAGAAGTCAGCTTTTCTCATTGCCTCTTCAAGGGTCTTTGGATTATCAAATTCAATTCTGTCTTTCAATCTAGTAGGAAAATAGCTTAAGAACCTCCATATTTTAGGATTTTCATCAATTATATATGGTACATATCTTAATAAACTCAGAAATTTACTACTTAACTCTTTCATTGACATTGAACCTAGTTTAACTTCATAAAAATATTTATCTCTCTCTTCATAATACCGCATAGATAAAAATTTCCTTTTAAAGTATTTTCAAAGACTCTCCTGGTTAAATACTTTTCTTTAAGGTTTTTGACTCTTTTTATGTCCTACCACCAGATATCAACCTTTCCAGTTAGGTTGTAGATAGCCATCCAGGCTTTCAGACTATCAGAATAGTTAGAAATCTGAAAGTACTTTTTCATTCCTGATAACCAAGCCTCAACTTCTTCACCCTTTTCCAATTCCCCATTAAACATGGGAGGTTTTATCTTTTTAAATTCCCTTAAGATCTCTTCATAGGGTTTATATTTCCTCTTCTTATGACCTTTGTCGCTTTCACTACTTTCACTAGTGTATGTATACTTTTCTTTGTGCGACCTTACTTTAAGTCCTGAAGAAGATTCACTATCAGAAAATTTTAACTTCTTACCCTTGCGTTTGTATGATACGGTTTCAGAATCAGTTTCATACTCTTTTCTTTTATCTTTACCTCAATTATGTATTTTATTTAGTAGTATCTAATTTAATTACTCTTGATCTCTTATAATTATTTCATTATCTTCTTTTATAGTTTGTAAGTCAGCTCTTAAATATTTTATTGTTTGAAGCAGTTTTGAGGGTTGATTATTTAATTCCACATAAATGTTATCTAGGTTATTGTGATGGGATCCATCTTCAACAAATGCTTCAAATCCTTCAATTTCCTACAAAATACAATTTTATATTTATGTACAGAAATCATTTCAGAACATGATCAGTAGATTTGGTTTCTCGTTTGCATGCAAGTGAGCCAATCGGGCCTAGTGTTTGGAACTCGCTTTGATACCACATGTAACAACTTTAAATTTCGTCAATATTTTTTTTTTAGGTAATGGTCTAATTGTAATTTATAAAGGATAAAAGAATCCATACAAATTCTTATCTTGATTTTAACTTAAAGGATAAAGTTACGACACATAAAAATGTGACTTAGATTTACCTGTGACAAGGAATAACTAGCACTATATGATCTTGAAAGAAAGTTTAGTATTTTATTCATTTAACATAAATGTCTCTTTACGATGATTTTATACTGCAATTTATTATTATGGCGACACTACTTTACTTGTCATCCATGCCACTTTTATTTTCTACGGGTTAAGTTTGTTGTGCTTGCTGTTTATGTTCTTCTTTGTATGTTGTTTGACCCTACTAAGTTGCTAGGGAAAACAAAAGGTTACAGGTCTTACTTAGAATTCATGGCTGATGCAGACATTATGTATCTTTTGTGCAGATGTGGACTGAAAAAGGATTAAAATAGCCTAGCTAGCGTAAACACAATCTTAAGATAGGTAATTAAGACCACTCCCAAGAAAGGGCCTAAGCACTTTGGAAAAAGGAACAATCTTAAATTAAATATATAATTCAATATATAAGCATAACCTAAATTGTTATGGCTTCGAGCAATGAAAATGGTGGGTAATGGAACTAATATGTTATGGCAGTAAAACTTGGCACCATGCTACATTAAGGAGACCATGTGAAGGTTATAGACTCCAGCTATGCGCCACTTTCCTGTCAACTCATAAACCCTAGGGTTTAATGAGCCTCAGAAGTTGATATTGGTCTTGATGCTATGAAAACTGTCGTTGTAATGCATTTCATTCCTCTGTGTAGCTCAACCCATCTCTGCCATCTTCACTGAATAGTTTTACAGTGTAACCGATGTTGGAGGAGCCGAGGTTCTTGGCCTCCGAAACCATTCCTATTTCTTTGTGTGAGTGGGGGGTTTTCTTCAGTGGATCTGGTTCCACGAGTTGGTGATACCAGTGATAAGAATTCTTGCTGCTATAACCATCTTCTTGACAATTAAAGGGTAAGTTTTTCTCCCATCTTATATTATCGATTTTCAAGTTTCTATCCCGACTTATATTATCGTTTTTCCATTGTCAAATATTATAGTTTAGGATTTTAGGCATTTGACCTTTGTAAAAATCATGTGCGGGAGGTTCAAAAGGGTTGAAGCTCCTGGGTTACGAAAGGTCATTGCATTGGAAGGAAAATATGGTTCTGGTAAGACCCATCAGTTTGTTCTCACATGGATCTATGGTTTGTGGCTCCATGGCTTGACCCGTGTTCTCATGGCATGTATTTGTTTTCCCACGCTTCCTTGTCATTGGGCAAAAATGGTAAACCTTCTTAGCTCTACCCTTTAGGCATTTCTTGCTGTGAAAAAAAACTGTAAAGTGCATACTGCTAAGACAAAGTTCTAGATTTTTTTTAAGGAGTGTTTTAGTTGTCGTTTACTCTATCGATCCAAAACTTGTAAATGTGTGGTTTTGATATGAAAAATTCTTGTAAGGGTTTCATTAATAATTTTCAAAGTGTCTTTAATCCCTGAATTTTGTAGAATATGAAGACCTTCAATCTAAATGTGATTTTTTGGTTTTAAATTTGTAGTTGTGTTTTCAAATTTATTTAAGGGCCTGGAAGGCCATTTGTAAAATCCAATTCTTATGGTTATAAAGTAGCTAAATTTTGTATGCTAAAGGCCGTGAGGACATTGCACTGGTTTATAAAAAAATAATATGTTTTGTTTTGTTCCAAGGAGCAAATTCTCTTTTGAGGGAGCTTAGTGAAATGATTTTAATCAATGTCGTAGGAGACTGTGGATGGACTATCGTTTGCTTGGTTTTTAACCTTTTGCATTCAAACCTTCTTAAATAATTTTGAACCCTAGATATACTAAGTTTATGTTTTAGAAATAAGTAGTTTTCTTTTTATATTTATTTAATCCAAATATCCTCGGCAGGTTTCGATCTGTAAAACTATAATTTGTACTTATAAACAAAATCTAGTTTACTGTACTTATAGTTTACTAAACGTTTGAGTCCATGAGGCCAAAGTGATGATGACTTTGTCATGAGTGTGCACAACTCGATTGTTAATTACATAGTAAATCTATATAAGGTTTTGAACTGTAAAGCTGTTTAAAATATTCTTTGTTTTGGTTTAAGTTTAGCATGGATACTTTAATATAATTTCCCTTCTATCTTTGAGGGTTTACATGGTTGGAACCCTTGATTTGTATTTATTTTTTTCAAAAATGGATGTTGAGTGTCATTTTAAGTCACAGTTCCTAATCTATCAATATAACTTTGATAATTTATGATTTACGATCCTAGATTTGGAAGATAAAGACTTTGATTCTAAGTATTTAAAAACTATGATAAGTATATATATAGATTTGTTCTTTCATAGCTTAATTGATTCTTTAAAACCATAGTTTTTCTATTGGTTACCACTGATAAGGAATATGATAATATAGTATTGTCTAAGTAACTCGCGGGTATCCTAATTGATAAGAGAAAAATTGAACTCTAGTTGGAAACTTAAGAACTCTAATTTAAATAGACTAGCTGAAAAGAGAAATGCATTGTCTATATATCAATGATTAACATAACCTATGACTATAATGATGGATCTTTAAATCCATTAGAGTAATGTAAATCAGAAAAACTATTTATGATATCATAAGAAAACAAATACAACTTTTGTTTTTCAGAGCATATACAATATAGAACAAATGCCATTAAAACTTTGTAAATTCTAGACATTCTGTATAACAAAATAAAGATATAGAATAAAATCATAGATAAAAAACAAACAGTTTAGAACCTGCATAATTTGCAGAAGTGGGACAAACA
Source organism: Pseudotsuga menziesii (assembly GCA_001517045.1). NCBI lineage: Eukaryota > Viridiplantae > Streptophyta > Pinopsida > Pinales > Pinaceae > Pseudotsuga > Pseudotsuga menziesii. The sequence goes on from LPNX010918736.1 coordinate 11,257, forward strand.
CCCAAAGGAGACACTTCCACCTGACTGTCTCCTAAAGCATCCAAGATTAATTTCTTAGGACCCCCGATGTTGTTAACTAAACCACTAGGATGAAGATTGTTGTGTAACAACACACACAGAATTCTCTGCAACTTAGCACTCAATATTAGACTCAAATCAACAATCTCACTTTAGTTATCCCCTCATTGAATTCCTTGTGTGCCTGACTTTTCAGTTTGCAACAATCAAAGGGTCCATTCACTTGGAATAGAATGTAGTGAGCCTCCTGCATAATTCGATGGTATTTATAAGATTTCCTAGGTATTTGGGTTAGTTTTGAAATTAAATGAGCCACCTGCTCAGTTCCTCCTCTCAAGGAACATGACCATTCTTTTAGGGATTTTGCTTCCTGTAATAGCCAGAAAGTGAACTGCTAGTGCTGCAACCTATCAATTAGCCTTCTACAACTGCTCATTCCTCCTAGTGGGTCAGTGAAAAATATTTCAACAATATCCTTTGGATAGGTGTCTCTCCATTTAATTATTTAAATAAAATAATATTCAATTACAACCATCCTTGACCCACTTGGTCATAAAATGTTGCAATAATTTTAACATAATGTTTTCTCAAGTAAATAAAAATATTTGTTTTCCAGTTCTAGGTGGGTTACAAACACCCCCCCCCCCTTAAGTTCAACATCATCCTTGATGTTGCTTAATTTTATTCTAAGTATTCATGGAACAGAGCTGGATATGCCTCCCACATATGGATCTCCAATTCCCAAGTTGCTTCATCTAGACTGAGGTGTTTTATGCACCTTTACATGTCCAATGGGCCAATTCCAGAGAAAAAATCCCTCTTGTCGAGAATACAGTTTGGTTCCACCTAAAAATATCCTTCGGGTTCTACCTGAATAACATTCCATTCGATCACATGAGTAGCATAGTGCACATACTTTTTCAATATTGAAATATGAAAGACATTATGTATTCTAAGATTAGGTGGAAAAGCTAACTGATATGCCACTATTCCAACTCTTTCCAATATTTCGAATGGTCCACAATACCTGGGTGATAATTTAGCACAACTCCCCAACTTAAAGGCGCTCTTTCGAGGTTTTACCTTAAAAAATACATGCTCACATACTTGAAATTCTTTCTGAGTTATTTTAAGGTCTGCATGACTCTTTTTTATGTCCTGAGCATTCAAATTTCTTTGTACTTGTTTCACTATTAGTTCCAGTTCTTTTAACAAGTTAGGTCCTAACATCAATATGTCAACTGGATTACTCCATGTAATGGGAGTATTACATTTCCTACTGTATAATATTTCAAAAGGACTAAGTTTAAATGAAGCTTGGGATAGTCTCTAACATACATTTGTAACATGTCTTCTAGTACTTGATTAACTCTTTCTATTTGTCCATCCATTTACAGATGATAAACAATACTAAAATTCAATTTGTATCTAGTTCTTTAAATAATGACGTCCAAAAATTACCTGTAAACTTAGGATCTCTATCAGAAATTATTACCTTCGAAATTCTGTGCAACCAAAAAAAATTCCTTCATAAAGATGTCAGGAATGTTAGCAGCCTTATGAGTTGTATTAACAAGTATAAAGTGTGTTGCCTTGCTTAATTTGTCCACCACCACCATTATTGAATCATTCAGTTTCTTATTTTTAGGTGATCCAGTTATAAAATCAAGACTGATAACTTCCCATTTCCAATTTGGAATCCACAATGGTTGCAAAAGACCGACAGGGTGTTGATGTTCAGCTTTAACTTGCTGACATTCTATACATCTAGCTATATATTCAGCAACTTTATTTTACATATTAGGTCAAAAATACTCTTTTTTTGACATTGTTATCATTTTTTGATACCTCGAATGTCCGGAATAAGGACTTTTATCTATTTTGTTTAACATCAGTAGTTTAATTTATGGTATGTTAGGCACATAAAGTATGTTTTTATACAACATTAAGCCTTTTTCATTTAAAATGTAATATTTCTTCAAATTTTCAAATTCATTTTTAGATACTTTTTTCTCTTAGATTTTGGTATTCCTGGTCTATTTTTATCCCTTCTTCCAGTTTATCATCTAATTCTGTTTTATGACTGCTAATGGCAGCTATAAAATTCATTATTGCAATTCTGCTTAAGGCATCAACCACTTTATTTTCCTTTCCTTTGATGTGTTTGATTTTAAAATCATATTCGCTAAGGAAAGCTAACCATCTAGCTTGCCTTGCGTTCATATTTTGTTGATCAAACAAATACTTCAAGCTTATGTTATTAGACATTAACAAAAATATTTTACCAATTAAATGATGGCGCCAAATTTTTAGAGCATGATTTATGGAAGCCAGCTCTAAATCATATGTGGCATAATTCTTTTCATGTGTTTTTAACTTCCTTGATTCATAAGAAATTACGTGACCTTCTTGTGTTAATACTCCACCCAATCCTTCATTGAATGCATCAGTGCACACAACGAAATCCTTGTCTGGATCTGCTATTTTTAGTATAGGTGTTGTAGTTAATAATCCTTTTAACTTATTAAATCTTTCTTCGCACTTTTGATCACATACGAATCTTTTCCCCTTTTTCTGCAAAGATGTTATGGGTTTCGCGATATTTGAAAATCCTTCTATGAATTTCCTGTAATAACCCATAATTCCCATGAATGATCTTACATCAATTACATCTTTGGGAACAAGCCATTCAATTATTGCTTTAATCTCATCCAGGTCTACTAATATTTCTTCCTTGGATATCACGTGACCTAGATACTGTATCTTATCTTTATAGAATTCACATTTAGTAAATTTAGCAAACAATTTATGTTATCTTAGAACCTGTAGTAATATTCGCAGGTGTTCATCATGTTCTTGTTTTGTTTTTGAATAAATTAATATGTCATCTATGAAGACGACTGCAAATTTATCTAAGTATTTACTTAAGACATCGTTCATTAAACACATAAAGGTTGTTGGAGTGTTTGTTATCCCAAAGGGCATAACTACAAACTCATAATGCCCATATCAGGTTCTGAAAGCAGTTTTAAATATATCTTCGTCTTTAATTTTGATTTTATGATATCCTCAAGTCTATTTTTGAAAATATTGTCACTCCACATATCTGATCAAATAGATCATCGATGCGGGGAAAAGAATATCTATTTTTAATCGTCATTTTGTTCAGTTGATGGTAGTCTATGCATAGACATAATGTGTCATCTTTCTTTTTAACAAATAAGACAGGTGGTCCCCAAGGGGATACACTTGGTCTTACATAGTTTTTGCGGATTATTTCTTGTAGTTATAATTTTATTTCGTTAAGTTCTAAAATGTTCATTCGATAAAGAGCCTTTGAATTAGGTATAACTCATGGTACTAATTCAATCGTAAAATCCATATCTCTCTTTGGAATTAATCCTGTAATTTCTTCTACGAAAACATATAAGAAATCTTGTAAGATTGGAATATCATTGAATTTCAGCTTATCTTCTTTATCCATGTGTTCATTATTTATTGTATGTACAACAAAGACTTTACAACCTTCCTTTACATCCTTTTTCATTTGTAAGGTTGCGATTTGTCTAACAGAAACTTTCCTAGGTATTCCTTTGACTGTAATTCTTTCTCCTTTATCATTTAAACAAGTAAATGTTTTCTGAAAACAATTTAAAACTATTTGATGTCTTTCCAGACAATCCATACCTATTAGAACATCATAAGATCCTAACGGAAATACATTTAACTTTATTTGAGTTTTGAACTGACTCATAAACAAGTCACAGTTTTCAACACAATTAACTACTTTCCTTTTAGTCCCTGTAGATAATTGGACCAACCAAGGATTTTCAAACCTTTTCAAAGATAAATTGCATTTTTCTACTATGCTAGGTGATACATAGATTAAATTAGCACCTAGGTCAATCAGAATGGAAACACGCTAGTTTTGTATCATACCTTATACTTCCACCATGGAGGTTTGATAATCAACCTGTCAATTTTCCAAGGCTGCATTGATTCTAAGCATTTCATTTTCTATGTCACCAACCATTTCATCCTCTTGGATTGTATGCAAATTGTTGAAGTTTCCCTATCTATTCAGGCAATACTTTGCATAATGCGGTCCTTGACATTCCCAAAACTTTACAGGTTACTTATGTTTATTATTTTTAACATAATTATTAGGCATGTATCTACCTTTTGGTGTTGTAATGTTTTGTCGTGTTTTACCTTTGAAATATGTCCCTTGATAATTATTCTTAGAGAAATTCCTAGAATTAAAGTTCAAAACTTTTATTAGGCTTAAAGGCTTTTATTTTCTGATCAAAGTTACTTGCTCTCTTATTCTTCCAGTTAGGTATGATTTATCTCTTTTTACTCTGTACATAACATAAGCCATCTTTTCTCATTGCCTCTTCAAGGGTCTTTGGATTATCAAATTCAATTATGTCTTTCAAGCTAGTAGGAAAACAACTTAGTAACCTCTGTATTTTAGGTTTTTCATCAATTATATAGGGTACGTATAAGCATAACCTGCATTGTTATGGCTTCGAGCAATGAAAATGGTGGGTAATGAAACTAATATGGTATGGTGGTAAAACTTGGTACCATCCTACATTAAAAAGACCATGTGAAGGTTACGGAATCCAGCTATGCATCACTTGTATGTCAATTCATAAACCCTAAGGTTTAATGAGCCTCAGAAGTCGATATTGGTCTTCTTTTGTGAAAACCATCGCTGCAATGCATTTCATTACTCTATGTAGCTCAACTCGTCTCTGCCACCTTTGCTTTGTAGTTTTACAGTGTAACCGATGGTGGAGGATCCAAGGTTCTCGGCCTTTGACACTATTCCTCTTTCTCTACGTGAGTGGGGGTTTTTCTTGAGTGGCTTTGGTTCCACGAGTTGGTGATACCGGTGATCAGAATTCTTGCTGCTATAACCATCTTTTTAACACTTAAAGGGTAAGTTTTTCTCCCGTATTATATTATCATTTTTCCAATTTCTCTCTTAGCTTATATTATCGTTTTTCCATTGTCAAAGATTATAGTTTATGATTTTAGGTGTTTTACCTCTGTAAAAATCATGTGCAGGAGTTTCGAAAGGGTTGTAGCTCTTGGGTTACAAAAAGCCATTGCATTGGAAGGAAAATCTAGTTTTGGTAAGACCTGTAACTTTGTTCTCCCATGGCTCTGTGGCTTGTGGCTCCAAGTATTGACCCACATTCTCATGGCATGGATTCTTTTCCCCGCACTTCCTTATCATTAATTGAAAATGGTAAACCTTCTTAGTTCTTCCCTTGAGGCTTTTCATGGTGTGAAAAAAAACTGTAAAGTGCATACTACTAAGACAAAAAAAAAATTAATGCAGTGTTTGAGTAGTCATTTATATTGTCACTCCAAAACTTATAAATGTGTGGTTTTGATATGAAAAACTCATGTAAGGGTTTCACTAATAATTTTCAAAGTTTCTTTAATCCCTGAATTTTGTAGAATAGGAAGACCTTCAGTCTAAATGTCATTTTTTGGTTTTAACTCTGTAGTTTTATTTTTAAATTTCTTTAAGGGTCTGGAAGACCATTTGTAGAATCCAATTCTTATGGTTCTGCAGTAGCTAAATTTTGTATGCTAAAGGCCGTGAGGCCATTGCACTAGTTTATATATACATTATAATTTGTTTTGTTCCAAGGAGCGAATGCTCTGTCAAGGAAGCTTAGTGAAATGATTTTAAACAGTGATGTAGGTGACTGTGGATGGAATATCGTTTTCTTGGTTTTAAATCTTTTTCATCCAGGTCTACTTAAAGAGTTGTGAACCCTAGATCTACTAAATTTATGTTTTAGAAATAAGTAGTTTTCTTTTTACATTTATTTAAGTTGAATAACCTTGACAGGTTTCGATCTGTAAAACTATAATTTGTACTTATAAACAAAACCTAGTTTATTGTACTTATAGTTTACTAAAAGTTTGAGGCCATGAGGAAAAATTGATGGTGAATTTGTCGCGAGTGTGTACACCTTGATTGTTAATTACATAGTAAATCTATATCAGGTTTTGAGCTGTAAATGTTTAAAATATTCTTCATTTTGGTTTAAGTTTAGCATGGAAAATTTAATATAATTTCCCTTCTATCTTCGGGAGTTTACAGGGTTGGAACCCTTGATCTATATTGCTTTAAAAAAAAAAGGATGTTGAGTGTTATTTTAAGTCCAAGTTCCTAATCTATCAATATAACTATGATTATTTATGCTTTACGATCCTAGACTTGGAAGATAAAGACTTTGATTCTAAGTATTTAAAAACTATGATAAGTATATACATATATATATNTGTCTAAGTAACTCTTGGGTATCCTAATTGATAAGAGAAAAATCGAACTGTAGTTGGAAACTTAACAACTCTAATTAAAAAGACTAGCTGAAAAGAGAAATGCATTGTCTATATATCAATGATTAACATAACCTATGACTATAATGATGGATCTTTAAATCCATTAGAGTAGTGTACATCAAAAAAATTATTTATGATATCATAAGAAAATAACTACAACTTTTCTTTTTCAGAGCAGATACAATTAAGAACAGTTACCATTAAAAGTATGTAAATTCTACACATTTTTTATAACTAAATATAGATATAGAATAAAATCATAGATAAACAACAAACACTTTAGAACCTGGATAATTTGTAGAAGGGGGACAAACACCTAAAGGAGACCGTTCCACCCACCCGTCTCCTGAAGCAGCCAAAATTATGTGCTTAGGATGCCCGAGCCTGTTCACTAAACCATTAGGACAAATATTGATGTGTAACAACACACACAAAACTTGGGGAGGAAGGGGGGTGGGGGGTGTTTTTTTCCTCGGATGGAAAACAGGAATTGTCCTTCTCATGGGGACTTGGACTCAAATCAAACAATATGGCAAAGGATTTGGCCCTCTGGCAGGGTCTCAACCTTGCCAAAGATCAGTTCATTAGATACGTAATAGTGATTGACGACTCTAGACTTGTTATCCAAGCTCTCAATTCTAGCAGCCCCCCCGAGGATTTGAAGATGCAACAGCTGCTTAAGAAGATCCATAGTTTCACCACCTTCTTTCAAAATTTCGAAGCTTACCATGTTCTTAGGAAATATAATAGTCTGGATGACTCAGCAGAAAATCATGCCTCTTCTCTGGGATAAGGTATTCTTGAGTTAAATTGCCACATGAATATTCGCTCTATCCCTTAATGTTGTTAGCCACCACCGCCACATGACCAAGAGCTTATGTCTGCAGGGTCCTTTTGCGTGGCCTCCACACGGTTCATTCTTGTTTTTATTATGTACCCCATCTAATATCATGGCACACATTGGGTATCTGAGCTAGCGTGTGGTGGAAGGCATGCACCACGAACATGTTTTAATGAAATGAAGAGGTGGCATGTATGGCCCTGTACCTTGTCTGCTCCAGCCTCCGTCACCTTGACCCTATATTCCTTTAGCTCTATACTTACGGAGATCTCCTGTATGTCCACATCGCCTATAATAATGGCGCGAGATGTCCCAATCTCTTTACAAGGTGGCAAAAGGTTGTAGCTTCATCATCGTTGGGTAATTTGCAAGGTTGTCGCATTCTCAGACTCGGCTTGCTCTCTGCTCCTCTGTGCAATCATGGACTCTGCATCAGGATCCACTGCCTCCTATTCGCTTGCTATACACATTGAACATGACATTAGGGACATCAATAATAAGCTGAAAATAATGAATCGCCTTCTGCATCGTATGGACACGGAGGGTGGGCGTCGTTTTGAGAATGTGGACTAGGACATGATGCAGTTGAGAAAGGAATTCAAACTTGGGATCCAGAAGACCGAAGATGTGTTTATAAGGTTCTTGGCCGAATTGGAAATTAAGGTAGAAAAAATGGAATGAAAGTGGTGAGGGTGGATGTGGAGGCACGTCCCAGACCCTCCTTGCGCCATGGAGAAAATGCTCACTAAATCATGTACTTTCAGAATTTTGATATGTCTATTTTCTATAGTCGTTTTGTTTAAATTTTCTCTTGTGTAAAACTCTTTTAGCACTTTTTTGAATACTATCCTGTTTAGGCTGTGTTATGAACTTGGTTTTTCGCTTCCACAAGGGCACTGGATTTCGCCACTTCCATAAGGGCTATGTTAGGAATTTTGTTTATCGCTTCCTCAAGGGCATCTGAACTTTGTGGTCCTTTACAGTGGTTATACCACTACTGCTTAATATAGCTTTTTTTGTTTTAAAAAAACAACACACAAAACTCTCTACAACTTAGCACTCAATAGCATACTTAACTCAACAATTTCACTTTAGCTATCCCCTCATCGAATTCCTTATGTTCCTGACTTTTCAGTTTGCAGCAATCACAAGGTTCATTCACTTGGAATAGAATGTAGTGAGCCTCCTCCTCAATTCCATGGTATTTATAACATTTCCTAGGTCTTTGGGTTAGTTTTGAAATTAAACGAGCCACTTGCTTAGTTCCTCCTCTCAGGGAACATGACCAATTTTTTAGGGATTTTGCTTCCTGCAACAGCTAGAAAATAAAGTGCTAGTGCTAGCACTTGTCAATTATCCTCATTAGAGGAATTTTGAGGTCTAAAATGGGCCTCCTAAGGAAAAATAATAAAATAATAGTTAAAATAATAAAATAACATTGATTAATTTTGGAGGAAAAAAGAAAACATTACTTTTTGTGTTCATATTTTTTACATATCTCCGTGTAGTTTTACTCAAATTTGGATCGAGAGAGCTTGTTGGATGCAAAATTTGATTCTGCATCAAACGAGTACCAACACTGCATACTTTTGACAAACCGCTACCCCAAAAACAAGAATTACCTGACGTTTTTCAGGTATTTCTTGTTTTTGGTGTAGCGGGGCCCGTCAAAAGTATGCAGTGTGGGTAATAGTTGGATGTGGAATCAAATTTCGCATCCAATGAACTCTCTCAATCAAAATTTGAGTAAAAACACAAGGAGATATGTCAAAAATACAAATAAAAAGTAGTTTTTTTTATGACAAATATGTCAATTCAACCATTATGGTTGACTCATTTTATTGGAATTCTATTGGTTCTTGAATTCCAACTAACAAGAACTTAAAATAAAAGAGGAACGAGTTCTTTAAATAAAATAATATTCAATTACACTCTTTCATTTGGATAGGTGTTTGTCCATTGAACACTCTTTTATTTTAATATTTTTTAAATAATAAATTGAGTAATTTATTTATTCCGTGTTTTGGAAATTTTTTTGTGAGTTTTGGTTTGAATTTGATAATTTTTTTGGGTAAAATTTAAATTTGGAATTGTTGAAATTGTGTTTTTGAATCTATAAATAAATTTAGCGCCCTCAAATTCCCATGCCAACCAGATTATACAATTTCTTTGACTAATATATGCGATCCTTTTTTTTATAGATTTCAAAAAAACTCTGAATAAAATAAAACAACACAAATTAATAATTAATATGAATTTAAAATGTATATTTAATGTGATGTAAGGTTTACAATTCTTAAACAAGAGCCACCAGTTGGAAATGTCCGTCCTCGACATTTCCTCCTACTCTTGTAAGAAAGAGAAAGAACAACTGATTTGACAAGAGGGGTTGATTTTTCAAAGTCGATGCAAAGACTACTGAGAAAAGGAATCTGACATACATAACTCATTTGGCAATAAGTATACTCATTCCTACCTACCTTGACTTTGTTACAAATTGCAATGATCATGCCATGCTATTACTTTTATTAAAATATTGAAATAAATTTTATATTCTTATGACTCACTTACCACTGCCTCGCTATAGTCTTCAGTGATCAAGCACAACCCTCACCCCCCATCTTAAATATACATGACATAATAAAAATGAAAATGAAGGTCCTTATTTCTTGCGGAAGGATTCCAACCATGCTATGAGCATTCAATGTTTTGGCCATAAATATGTTTGGTTTATGAGGAATGTTCTTGATCATAACAGTGGTCCTAACAATCACTAAAATTGGACTCTGCTTTGGCCTCATAAAAAAAGTGAGAAGCAATTGGCACAAATCAATCTTAACACCTTAACAAGGATGCAAAGATGTCAAAAATAATTTAACAACTTACACAATTGATTAAAACTTAAATCAAAATCTTACACAAACCGAGATCGTAACATTCAATTATGAACCTAAAGGACAATGTCGATCATAGAATTATGCATACTCAATGACACGCAAATACAAAATTATTAATATTTTTAAATTTCAATTAGGCTTAATGCAACTAAATTTTAATCTTTTTTTGTTTCTTTGGCAATTATTGTATATCTTTTGTGTGTGTGTGTGTGTGTGATGTTATATACATCATATATGAATTCTAGTGGATACAATTAACTAAGATGAAGCAATAAAAACAATTTTTATCTACATGCATTGTATTTCATCGAATCCTTTACAATATTATATACATATTTTTTTATTTAAATCTTAATCAACAATATGAAAAATAAATTAAAATAAATTACTCTAGACACAATGAAAGAGCCAATTTTATTTAAACGAAAAAGTAAACACACAAAAAAAGCAGCAAGTATTTGCAATGCAATAATAAGCTATGAATTTGCTCTCATTATAGGATGAATATATACATAAGCAAAGTAGCATTATGAATTAAAAAAAAAACTAGAACACAATCTGAAATAAAAAAAGATCCTTAAAAAAATCATGTTTAGATTGTACGTATTTTGCATCTTAGCTAAAAGAAATGTGTGAAAGGCTTGGTAAATGTATTATTGATTGACAATGGAAGTCCAATCATCATTTACATAATAAGCTAATTCCTCGAGTAGCTTCATCAATTAGTTTCCATGCATCCTCATTCAATTGAAGCTTTGATGTCTAAGGAGTAATATATTCTTGTATGCATAAGTATGAAGGAAAATATTTAAAATGAATCTTAACACAATTTCACATAATATCTCATGCTGAAATCCGTAGCGACCCTACAAATCAGTAAGGTGGGATCATAACCTAGAAATTTCCAACCATGTGAGAATATTTTTAGCATTGCAAGGAAAGCCAATAGAAAACTATTAAGCTTAACCTTCATATTTCTCTTGATGCCACCGCACCACACATGATAACTCTTTATTTTAAATAAACTCAGGCCTTAATAGTCTCTAAATGTTTACTGTAAAGAAAGATTTTCACCTCAAACATAAAACAAGATAATATCAGATCGCCAGATTTTTTTTCTTTTGAACATGCCATCGCATAGAGATTTACTTGAATATTAGTGATATCATAAGCACACTGATTGCAAGTTTCTCATGGAGATACGAACCCCATAACTATAAACTATTAATATTAGAGATCACCTACACATCCCAAAATCATTTAGAAGAAGATATGCATAAATATTGTGGTGATTTCATATCATAGCATCCAAAGAAAATCCCTCTAAGATTTCTCACCAACTCACTATATCACGATTTTACATGGAGGTTAAATCTTGAGATTGTAGCAAGTGACACTAGATCGAATAGAAAGTGCTGCAAAGTTGTTTCATGGGTGTTTCATGGACACAATTTTAACAAGATAAACACATATTGCCTTAAGGATTGGGGTATTGAGTCACCATGGTAGTTTCTTGCAAATATTGGTCAATAAGGTAGATCATGTTCGATATCTAATGCAATTGCAAAGCAAGTCATGATCACATGGAAGCTAGGTCATATCAATTGGAGAATTTTTCTAGCACAGAATTGTGGAGCACGCCTGCTTATAAAGAAACTTCCATGAAACCCTAACTAGTCATCTCTTAAGTAAAAGGGTCATCCTGCAACCATATCACTAGATCATCCAAATCCAATGCACAAGCAGGACCTAGATCTCAAAATCCAATTATTGAATTCTCACAGTAGAAGATTTATTGTCACGTCCATCTCACAAATGCTGATAATGCAGTCGATACTGCAAAAATAAAATGGAGGCAAAGAAATTTATTTTTGCAATCTTTTTACAAATCACGCACTGCCAAAACTATGATCAACAGTGGCACAAATGTTTAGGGAACCCGAAGGAATTTCATTAAAATTAGTTATTGACTACATATTTGTTGTGCTAATGAACCAAATATGTAATTTATAGCTTCGTTGATTGCAACGAGGAAAACCAAGTACTATGTTTTAAATTTTATTTCATATTTATATACACAATTGAATAATCAAAACCATTCTAGCCAAGAGTTCAAAACCTTTGGTTTATTCAATTTTATTTCAAAGTTAGATAATTCATAGTGTAAATTGCTGTAAAGGTGCAAAAGTATTGGTTTTGAGTAAAGTTTACAATTTTGGATCAGAAATTATTTTATTTATTTTCAAATATAGCATTTTACTTATTTCAAGATAGAGTATAATTCTAATGTGTTTATATACTTAAAAATATGGAGTTTTAATGATTATTATTATAAATAATATATAATTAAAATTAAATGTTTATATTTAAATAAAATTACTTATAGGAATTTAAATTAAATTATTATTAGTTATAATTTTTTAGTTTATATGAAAAGTATATATATATATATATATAATTATGAGGAAATATATTTTAAAGGTGCAAAACTTTTTTCATTGGTGTAAACTTTTTNGATCAAATGTTTGCACATAAATAGATTTGATTCTTTTGAAGGTTGGATAGAACAAGAGTTAATATTTAAGATGGATATATAGTTGTAATATAAATAATGTGATGTGACCATTTTAAAAATAATAATTAATAAAACCAAATTTAACCTAGTATCATGCACTTTTTCTTTTACCTCACTTTTTTTTGTATCCTACAATGCAATTTGACCGTTAGATGCAATGGCTTTTACACGGCTAAGGATATATGGAGAAAGGATTATTTTTTCAAACTTATACACATCCCATAAGTCGAGCTTAAAAGATCTAGTTCATGCTTATATGCTTGCGATTTTTCTAAGGTACCATTTCCAAATAATACAACGTCATCCACAAAGAGTACGTGGGTTATGGCTAGGGTAGGAGATAGGAAGATGCCTTGAATTTTCCCTATTCTCTTAGCTTCCATGATAAGAATACTAAGCCCTTCTATGACTAGGAGGAAGAGAAGAGACGATAGTGGGAAACCCTATCTAATGCCCCTTGAGGATTTAAAGAAACCTATATGAGAGCCATTGACAAGAATAGAGAGGTTTGCAGATGTAACACAACCCATAATCCAGTTTACAATATCCAAGGGCAGATCAACCTAAAGGAGAAAAAGATGCAAAAAGGTCCAGTTAAATATGTCAATCGCTTTAATAAGATCCAGTTTTAGAACCAGAGCTTCCAACTTATTAGACTTGATAGTGTGTAAGATTTCCTGTGAAATACCAACCAGCTCAAGGATTTGTGTGTTCTTCAAAAAACCATACTGCTCAATTGAAATGACCCTGCCTAAGATATTCTTTAGTCTTTTAGAAATTATTTTGGATATAAGTTTATAGTCAGATTCCACAAATAAATAGGATAGAAATCTCACAGAAATCTGCATAGGATTTAGGATTTTCACATTTCGAAATGAGGGTCAGAAAAGCGGAGTTTACATATCTCAATATATTTCCTTCTTTCCCTAATTGTTCCACAACCTTAAGTAAATCATCACTGATATTCTAAAAAAAAGAGGAATAATTCAACCGACCATCCGTTGGGACCAGGACTTTTTTCCTTCTTAAAAATTTTCAAATCAGTCTCAATTTCCAACATCGAAACCTCAGCTCCCATTTAATCTGCATCCTCTATTTTGAAGAAGGTATGGAAAGGTTTATAAATTGTAATTGGTCCAATATGGGTGCTCTTCCATCGTCCTTAAACATAGTAGAGAAGTGGTTTTCCCCTAATGATTTTAGATGAGCCTGATCACTGACAATATTTCCATCACCATCCTGTAGATCCCAGATAGAGTTGTAATTCTTCCTTGCCGAGGCAAAACTATGAAAAACATTAGTGTTGGCATCTCCATGATCAATCCAGATAGCCTGAATTTTTAGTCTCTGGTTTAGCACCTCATGTGCTAGTATCTTCTCTTTCTATCTCTTAATGGAGACCAATTTTTGTGCATCCTCCTCTGAAAGGATACCCGAAGGTGAATTGGTGTAAAGTAATCGCAGCTCTAATTCAATTTCTTCCAACTCCATCCTCTGCCTCAATTTTTGTTTCTTTTCCCAGCATTTTAATTCACCTTTAAGTCTTTTTAATTTTGATACAAAATGAGTCATATCATCACTATCAGGTTGTAATACCTCAGATGACTAGGAAGATTTAACAAGGTGAGAGAAATACTCCTCCAACAACCAAGCTCTATTGAACTTAAAGGGGAAGTTTTTCTGGTAGGGTAAATCATCCCATTCTAAATAGACCGAGAAATGATCAGATATCATCGAAGGATGGGACCAAGTTCTGTAACAAGAGAAGAGAGGAAGAAGTGATTCATAAGCTAGAAACTGTTCTAGCCTCTTGCTAATGCCCTTATCCTTAGTTATTCCATTTATCCAAGTTAGTCTGGAGTAGATAGGAGGAAGGTCCACCATATTTGTATGCAGCAAAAGATGAGAGAAATATGAGGCAATAGGATCTAAGTAGGATTTTAGTCCCCATATTTCAACGTCCAAAAGTGTAAATTTTAGGTCCCCTGCAATAGTCAAGTTGGGGATATTAAGAATTCCCCCTTCAACAACAATGTCCACAAAAATTTTGCTATTAAGGTAAGTTCCATAATAGTTTAGACATGAGAGTTCAATGTTTAAACCCCTAAATCTAACCTTGACCAAAATACCAACAATACTAACAAAGGATTTACAACGAGAAACTAAGGGATCCCAGCCAGTGAGAAGACCACCCAAGAGACCATTAGAATCCATTACACAAAATTCCCTACTGGGTCTATTTTTTTCAAAAAGGAGAAGTGCCTGCGCATGGTCACACATAATTTCCTAAAAAAATATCATAGTAGGTCTTAAATCCGTAAGAAGATACCCGAGAGATTTTTGTTTGGTGAGCCCTCCAAAACCACGAATGTTCATAGTGAGAAGTTTCATTAAGAACTCATGCCAGAGGGTGACACTATTCTAAACACCCTAAGGGGGGGGATATGGTGATGAGATTGACCAGCCCTAGCCACCTCCTTGATCCTGTCTGATAAAGGAATGTAGTGGTCAACAATCCCCTCATCCTCCTGAGACCCTGTAAGCTTAGGTTTTATGGCTCTCTGAATGGTTACATCCTCGTGTCTCATAGAATCCAAAGGAAGGGTAGAAAACGAGAAAGGGGTGTTGTATGAAAATATCGCAATATATTTAAGGAGGTTCTAGTCAGTAAACAAGGGAGAGTCTCAGGGACTTGCAATTGGAACATCACAGACGGGAGATGACGAAGGGACTGCCTCTGATCGAGGAGGAAAGTCCTCCGAAGAGAAGAGTGGTGTTATAGAAACCTTCCCTATGACCCTCCCATATCTAACCTCGACTTAATGTTGAATATTGTAACTTCAAAGGATATTCTAAATGTATTTTACTGATGTAACCCAAGCGAGATGTTATTATTCCTCTGGTGGGGTGTTACTATTGTATTTGGTCATCATAGAGTCATGCGGTAAAGCCTCCATTGTAATTTGGGTCATTAGTACCCTAATGAATAATATAATATAATATTTTTTTCTTCTTAGGTGAAGTCGGCCTAGACAGTTTAGTGGGGGCAACTTGATTATGTTAAAATTTAGTTGGCTCATTGTGTATAAATAGAAGAGTCATGGTTTTGATTTGCACACACAAACTCTCACTTGTATAGAGAATAGGAGAGAGAAAGAGAGATAACATATAGGATGAGGATAAATATTTTGGGGTTATATCTTATACATCTTATAGAGAGGAATTTTTGCTGGTTTCTCTTCCCGTTGAGGGTTTCCCAGGATAAATATTGTGTCTATCTTGTGATTGTGTTTCTATCAGTGATTCTGGATATGTTGCTGCTATGATTTTGAATTGAACACTAATGATATCTAACCTAGCATATGAAATATTATTATGGTATCAGAGCTAACCTGATTAGGAAAACTTTCACAAGGTGAAATTCCCTCTCCCTCCTCTCCGAAAGAAATTAGGGTTTCTACAATTTTTTGAATTTGGAAGATTTGCTTGCATAGAAATTTGCACCTCCTTGGAGGGCATTTATTGAGACCTAGATCAATATTTTTAAGTGGTTGAATATTTGGGAAAGCCAAACCCTAGTTTGGCAGTGAGCTAGAAAATTGCAGTGAAACAGGATAAAAAATTATGCAGTGCTGCAACCTCTCAAGTAGGATTTGAAGGCTGAATATTTGGGATCTCCAGAAAGTAGTTGGATCAACCAACTTGCCTCCATCAAGTGCATATACTAGTAAGGTCAACTTTTGATTTTGATAATTTTCAATTTTTAGTGACCTACTAGATAGGATGGCCCCAAGCACTAAGCTTGAGGACAAATTGGAAGGCCTGGAAAACTTCCTAGCATGGAATTACATAATTGGTCTCATTCTCAGAGAGAATGGTCTTGAGAAATACATCAAGAATGAATTTGAAAAACCAACAGAAGCTGAAGCTAAGGAGAAGCATGAACACGACCTATTCAAGGCAATGATGATCATTGGTGACTCTATTAAGGATCACTTGATCCCACAAGTGTCATCCAAGAAGAAACCAAAGCAGATGAATGATGCTCTTTCTAGAATATATGAAGGAAGGAACATCAATAGAAAGATGAATCTGAGAGATCAACTGAAGGGAACCAATATGAGCAAAGGAGAATCAATTCAATATTACTTCACAAGGGTCTCCTAGTTTAGAGAAAAACTAAGTTCTATTGGATACACTCTTGATGAGGATGAACTAGTTATGAATACCTTCAATGGTCTCGCTAGACCTTGGGACTCATTCATACAAACTCTGTGTGACATAAAAAAGAGTATGAAGTTTGACATATTATGGAAAGACTGCATTCAAGAAGAAGATATAGTATCCAACAGAGAAGCTCTACTAAGAGAAGATGAGCAGTCTCTAGCCACCCATACTAAAGAAAGGAAACAATAAAACTTCAAGAAGAGTAATCAGAAACCTTCCAAGAAGAAGTTTCAAAAGAAGAAGAAGGATTACACAAAGTATCAATGCTACAACTATCATAATATAGGACACCTAGCCAAAGAGTGTCCATCACTAGAGAACAAAAACAATGATAAGAGAAATCATGCTCATCTGGCTGAAGATGAGGATGAATAAGAAAGACCTTAAAATAGATTAACAAAAGAAGAATATTTATATGAATATGTACTATTCTCTGCACTCTATGGGTCTATAACACCTGGATAAGACACATGGCTTATTGATAGTGGTTCCTTGAAGCATATGATAGGGAACAAACAAAATTTGTCAAGACTTGAAGAGAAGAACTCTCCCCAGAAAGTATCATTGGGAGATGACTATCAATATCCCATCAAAGGTATTGGTGAATCAAGATACAATCTTAACTCTGGGAATTCCATGAAGATGAAGAAAGTATTGTATGTACCAGGTTTGAAAAAGAACTTACTTTCCATCTCAAATCTAGATAAGAAAGGATATAGAGTTTCTTTTATAGATGGAAAAGTATTGATGTGGTCCAAAGGAAATACACTTGAAGATGTTGTGGTCATTCGAGAAGAAGGAGGAGGACCATATAATCTCAAAGGACATCCAAAGACATCCCTTGTCCATGACACTACCATCTCAAGTGAACTGTGGCATAGAAGGCTTGCTCACATCAACTACAAAGCATTTCCCTATGTGCGAAAGGTGGTAACATGGTTACCATATCTAAAGATTGATCATGAGGGTACTTGCAAAGGATGTGCAAGTGGAAATAACATTAAGAACCCCTTTCAAAAAGTGAAATAAAGACCAAAGGTACATTAGAACTAATTCACTCTGATGTGTGTGGTCATATAACCTATATATCCTTAAGTGGATATGCATATTATGTCACATTTATTGATGATTATTCAAGAAATACTTGGAAATACTTCTTGAAGAAAAAGAGTGAAGTGTTTGGGAAATTCAAGGAATTCAAAGCCTTGATAGAGAACATTTTAGAAAAGAGAATTAAGAAACTGAGAACAGATAATGGTGGAGAATACACTTCAAATGAATTTGAATCATTATGTAAGGAGGAAGGAATCAAGAGGGAACTAACCACTCTCTATAATCCCCAACAAAATGGTGTTGCAGAAATAAAGAATAGAACTATTATGGAAGTAGTAAAGACCATGATTCATGACCAAGACCTCCCCATGCACCTATGGGATGAAGCAGAAGAACATCCATATATGTGCATAATAGATTATCTCAAAGTTCTCTTGGATTCAAGACTTCTTAAGCGATATATACATGAAAGAAACCTGGAGTGAGCCATCTCAAGATATTTGGTTGTCCATTATATGTACATATTCCGAAAGAGAAGAGAACCAAGTTGAATCCTTCTGGAAAGAAGGGAGTATTTGTAGGATACTGTGAAGTCTCCAAAACCTTCAGGATATACATCTCAAGATTCCATCATATCAATATTAGTAGGAATGTAACATTTGATGAAGTGACAACTCTTAATAAATATATAATGTGTCAACTAGAAGAAGTACATGAAGAGGATGTACCTCCCAGAAGGATAGAAGTTGGACCATCTCTTCAAATAGTATTCTCCACCATACGAGAAATCATACAAGAAGCATAGAGATATGGAGCCCTAGAAGGCTACACAAGAACCATCAAAAGATCAAATCCATATTCTAGTTATGTAGCTTTGATGTGTGACCTTGTAGATCAAGAACCCTCCAGTTATGAGGAAGATTCTTAGAAGAAAGAATGGGTTGAACCAATGAAAGAAGAATACAAGTCGATCATGAAGAATGATGTTTGGGATAAAGTTCCCAAACAAGAAAACAACAGTGTGGTATCTTAGAAATGGATATAAAAGATGAAACATGCTACTTATGGAAGTATTGAAAAGTACAAAGCAAGATTTGTCGCTAGAGGATTCTCTCAGAAAGAGGGGATTGATTATGAAGAAAACTTTTCTCCTGTAGCGAAGTACACTTCCATCAGAACTATAATGGCAGTTGCTTCCATGATGAAGTTGGAATTACACCAGATGGATGTAAAGACAAGATTCCTTAATGGTGTGATTGAGGAAGAAGTTTATATCAAATAGCCACAAGGATTTGAAGTCAAAGACATAGCGACCATGTATGGAAGTTGAAAAAGAATATTTATGGAATGAAACAAGCTCCTAGAGCTTGGTATGGAAGAATAGATAGCTTCTTGACAAGCATGGGATTTAACAAGAGTAAAGTTGATCCTAACCTTTATATGAATATTATGGATGATGAACCAACCATACTATTATTGTATGTGGATGATCTATTTCTGACTGGAAATGAGAAACAGATCAAGGATTGCAAGAAGAAGTTATATATAGAATTCATGATGAAATATCTTGGATTGATGCATTATTTCCTAGGGATAGAAATGTGGAAGAGCCCAGAAGGAATATTTCTGAATCAGGGAAAGTATGTAGTAGAAATATTGAAAATATTTGATATGTTGGTTTGTAAAGCCATGTCCACACCCATGGACACCAAACTGAAGCTGTTGTCTAATGAGACATCAAAGTTAGTGGATGTGACTCAGTACAGGCAAATTATTGGGTCACTAATGTATCTGACAAACACAAGGCCATATATATGCTTTGTTGTGAACACATTAAGTCATTATCTAGTTAAACCTAGAAGGGTTCACCTGATAGCTACAAATCATGTGATGAGGTACCTTAAAGGTGCGATAGATTTTGGACTCTACTATGGGAGAGATCATGACTACAAATTGTATGGATAGACAGATTCATATTAGGTAGGAAATTTCATAGAAAGGAAGAGCACCTCAAGAGGGTGTTATTTTATGGGATCCACCATGATCTCATGGTTTAGTAAGAAACAGTCCAGTGTTGCTCTCAGTACAACTGAAGCAGGGTACATTGCAGCTTGCTCCACTTGTTGTGAAGCGATATGGCTTCAGAAGATGATGTTAGGATTATTTGACATGGAGTTGGACACCACAGTAATTCTTTGTGACAACCAGAGTTGTATAAATATGACAAAGAATTTGGTGTTCCACTATTAATATTGTATATTGATCTAGGAACAAAGCATCAATCTCATCAAAGAATAATCAACAAATAACTCATGAAATGGTGTAATAGGTCTACAAGAATAGTAGTCGCTCTGTATTCACATAAAGAATGAATGATTACAATTACAATTTCATGCTACAAGCATGATTGAAGAGACAATTCGAATTCCTTAGGAGGTCATTCGAATTGAATGAGTGAGTCTAGCTTAACTAACTATAAGCCATGGTTCACACTCAGTTAACCACTGATCAAAACCCTAATTGACTCACATAAACCCTAACTGAAGTTGGAGTGCAATAAAAGACTAAGTCTCAACTGAAAGAGATTAGACACATGTCATAGCAAGCCAACCATCAAGTGCTAGTGCTTCAATGACTTCAATGAACCCCGATGAGGTTAACTGAAGCTGAACTGAACATCAGAAGTTGGTGGAGGCACCCCTGTTGACTCCAGTTCATTAAATAATATATTTAATGAGAGGAGGTGCCTTAACTGACCTGTTTAACTAATTGTAACCACCATTTAGCAATTAGGTGCATTAATATCACTCAGATCACCCTCGAAGTGCTCCAGTTAGCCTCCCCGAATGTAGGATAAGGCTAATTTAGCCTCCTTGACTGAATGTAGGCATGGGTGTGACTGGATGATGTCAATTAATGCTCCACTGATGTCAATTAATGTCATTTATAATTAGGATAGTGGTTTAACTAGGCCAATTTGAGCAAAAAGAGTGTGTATGGTGGTAAATGTCTCCAACACCCCCCCCTTAAGATATACTCAGGAGGAGTTAGAAAACAAAATGCATAAAAATTCTAGGGCCCTGGCAACTAAGGCCATAGGTCACCCTGTACAATGCTAAAACTGAAACAATCCTCAAAACAAACTAAGTGAGGAAAAGAGGGAAAACCCAATGAGAAAAAAACACCTCAAGATGAACACTGAAAGTAGTCTGAATCACCCTGATGAACTCACCCCCAACAGTGAATGGAGGTAAGTGAATTTTTTTTCTAAAAATCTCTTGGTGAAGATGTCTGCAATCTGCTCATCAGTCAGGAGGTATTGCAGAATGATAGTCCTGTCATGCACTAGCTCCCTGATATAGTGCATGTGGATCTCTACATGCTTTGTCCTCTCCCTGGTAACTGGATTCGTGGATATCTTAATAGCACTTTGATTGTCACAAAATAGGACAGTGGACAAAGTACTACCAAGATCAAACTCTGAAAGAATGCCTTACAACCAAACTGCTTGGATGCAAGCATTCACCGCTCCTCGATACTCAGCCTTTGCTGAAGATAGTGCTATGGTAGCCTGCGTTTTACTTGACCAGAAAATGGGGCCACCACCAAACATTAATACATATCTAGAAGTATACTTACGATCAATAGAATCACCTGCCCAATCGGAATCTGTGTATCCAACCAACTATAGCTCGGAGTTTGCAGCATAGTGAATGTCGTAGGTCCTGGTTCCCTGAATATATTGGAGGATCCTCTTGGCTTCCTTCCAATGAAGATCATGAGGCTGCTACATGTATCTTGATACAGCATTCATGGCATAACAAATATCAGGCCGATAATGTGTCAAGTACAACAAGCTACCAATCAGCTGTCGATAAATAGTGCAGTCCATGGGAGGTGTGCTTTTTCCTTCTTCAAGGCTGATCCCTGAAAGGAAAGGGAATGGTGCAGGCCTGCAATCAGCCATGTTAAACTTGAATAATAGGTATGAAATGTATTTGGACTGAGTGACCATAATCCCATCAGAATTTTGCTCAATTTCAAGCCCCAAAAATTGTTTTAGAAGCCCCAAATCACTCATTTCAAAGGCATTATGGAGAGCAGTTTTGATGGCTGAAATGGAGGAAATTGTGCTACCTGTGATCAGTATGTCATAAACATAGAAAATAATGATAATTATATGACCATCATACTAATTTCAATATACATTTGGATCTGATATACATCTCTGAAAGTTTTGCGAGAGAAGGAAGGCATCCATCTTGGAATACCACTCTCTTGGGGCATGTTTTAACCCATATAGTGACTTCTTTAGCTTGCAAACCAAAGATGGATCAGTGATGTAGCCCTTAGGATTCTTCATGTATATCTCCTCATGAATATCTCCATGTATAAATGCTGACTTAACATCCATGTGATGCACTTCCCAGTGCTTGGATGCTGAAATTGCTAAAACAAGGCAGATAGAGTCCATTTTTGCAACCGATGCAAAGGTCTCATGGTAGTCCACTCCTTGGACCTGAGAGAAAAATTTTGATACCAGAATTGCCTTATATTTTTAGGTGTTTCCATCATCAGAAAATTTGGTCCGAAACACCCACTTGCATTGAACCAATTTCCTTTCCGAAGGAAGAGAAACTAGCTCCCAAGTAGTGTTTTTCTGAAAAGAATTCATCTCTTCATCCATGGCAACTTGCCATCTCGGATCCTTCCGAGCATGGTAGTATGATTTTGGATCTGAACTAATCATAAAATATCAATTTTTTGATAGCAAATTATTAGGACAAGAAAGCGCAATACCTTCTCTTTGGAAATCAGACCAGGTTCTCCCTGGATCATCCAGATTTCCAATGTTTTCTCCTAGGGAGGAGAGTGTCTGTCGGGCCCATGTAGGAAGATGATTTTGCACTTAAATTTATGATTCAGAATCTGATTATTGCTGCACACTGATATCAGAAATCAGAGGATCCAAATCAGGGTCATCACCCCCAATTTCATCATCCAAATATTCAGTAGAATAGGAAGGAAATTCAACAGTTTTCTCCTTCACTAGTTCCACCTCCTGAAGAGGCTCATCGAACTTGACACTTCTCTCAATGATGATCTGTTTGGTCTTGATATCCAGCATCTTGAACCATTTGGATTCATTAGGATACCCAATAAACGGACATTCTATGCTTTTCGGTTGCAAAGCCCTTCTTTTATCAAGCAGAATCAGGGCCCATGCAGTGGACCCAAACACCCGTAGGTTCGACACATCCAGCTTATGACTGAAGTATGCTTCGAAAGGGGTCTTCCCTTTAATGGATGAGTGTGGAACCTTGTTATGAATGTATGCTGCAGCATGCATGGCCTCAGCCCACAAATTTTCAGCAAGCTTCTTGGATTCCAACATACAGGTGGTCATCTCCTTGAGAGACCGATTCTTCCTTTCCGCTACTCCGTTCTGCTATGGAGTGTAGGGAATTGAATGTTGGACCTGAATACCACTTTGGGAGCATATGTACAGAAAATAATTACTGACATACTCCCCTCCATTATCATATCTCAAGATCTTGATCTTAAGCCCAGAGGAATTTTCGATCAAGGCCTTCAATTCACAAAATTTTTCACATACTTCTGATTTCTTTTTGAGAAAGAAAACCCATGTATACCTTGAAAAATCATCAATAAAAGTAAGGAGATACCTTGATCCATTCATGGATGTGACAGGCATCGAACTGATGATATCAGAATGTATCAGCCCCAATATGCATGTAGCTCGGTTTTCCTTCCCCCGATCGAACTTGTGCTTAGGGTGTTTTCCAATCACACAGCCTTTGCAAATTCCCGTGGTTGCCTTGATGACCGGGAGGCCTTCAACCATGGAGTTTTTCTGTAATTGCTGAAAATATTTGAAATTAAGATGGCCAAACCTCTCATGCCATAGCCTGCTAACCTCATTCCCATGAGTTAGTAGAGCGGTGGGCTTTGCATCTGCAACAAAGTGAGAGAACTCATAGGCTTTTGCATGATGGTTTGCAAGGCCTTCAGCAATGAGTTTCCCGGATGCAATTTCTATTATCTCAACATCATTTAGGCTGAAAGAGACTCTCTTAGGCACTCCTGTATGTGTCATACGATAGACACTAAGGAGATTTGATGCCAGAGACGGTACATACAAAACATTACAGAAAAAACCATTTTCAAGATCTACAATACCTTGTCCTTTTGAAATGATGGTGGAGTCATCTCCCATGTGGATGGGGATGGATTTACCGGTCTCCAAGGATGAAAAGGAGTATTTCTCAGCCATCATGTGGTTTAAAGCTCCAAATTCAATCAACAGTTCTTTGGACTTTGAAGTGCTTTCCATGAGGGCGTGACCTTTTTCAGTTGTGGTTCTCGATCTTGCTGATCTCTCCTCCGAAAGATTTCTGGAAGATTGATGTGATTTCTCTCAAGGAGAGAGGTAGATTCATCAAGCTTCTTCTTCATGCATGCATTTTCAGGGTGGAAGCCCTTCCCGCAATAAGAACACTTGACTTTTTCCTTGCCATGGTGCCATTTTCCTTTGTTCTTTCTTGAGCCGGAAGACTCATCATGCTGCTAATTTTCAACTCTAGGTTTAGGAGCATCAAATTTATTTTTTGGGTTATTCCACTGCTTTTATTTACCCTTCAAATATTTGGGCCCTGAGACATGAAGGGCTTGATCACAAGAAGATCTAATGATCCCCATCTAGACAAGCTTGTCATGTTCACATGTTAGGGACTCAATGAAGGCATTGAGTGTAGCCATCTTCCATCCAGGGGTTGTGAGCTTCCCTGCACGAAATGTAGAAACAAAAACTGAATAATCAGCCCCAAGTTTGGAGAGTATGGCGAGGATGAGCTGATCATCCTCCTTCTCCACTTTACATTGCTTCAAGAGTAAAATAGTATGCTTGAACTTTGTGAAGAAATCATTCAGAGTCTCGAAGTTGGAGGGTTGGAGAGACATGAGTTCATTTTCGAGCTGGTAAACCCTCAAGTCATCATGCTTTCCATATAGAGTCTCCAATTTGTCCCATATTTCTTTCGAAGTCTTCAATCCTGCAAGATGGAAGAGAAGGTCTCAGGAAATAGAGAGGCACAAGAAACCGAAGGCTTCATCCTTCTTGTTCAAGAATCTTGATTTTTCCATGGCATATCCAGGCTCATCTTCAGTGTCCATGGTGACTCTAAAAATTCCTCTAGAGCGCAGCTAAATCTCCATATCACCTTTCCATAAGTCGAAATTATATGGAGTCAAGAGATATACTGAGGAGGCCATCTGGATGTGCTGGAGCGAATGCTTCACCTGTAGAAACCTGAAAATCAAAACAGAAAGGGCAATGTAAGGTCGGACAGCCTACACATTTTCAGCTTTCATCACACCCAGCATAGTCAATCAAGCAAGCTTGATCAAAAAGTTCTTTACTTGGGGTATTAAGTGGTAGGCCTTGGCTTCTAGTGCAGTGCTGGATTTGTGAGCTATTGCTCAAATGTCATGCAGAAAACTGTCAAAAAGCTTGTTTTTGAGAGATAGAGCTTCGTCCTGCCGTAAGCTTTGATACCATATTAATCTTGTATATTGATCTAGGAACAAAGCATCAATCTCATCAAAGAATAATCAACAAATAACTCATGAAATGGTGTAGTCGTTCTACAGGAATAGTAGCTGCTCTGTATTCACATAAAGAATGAATGATTACAATTACAATGTCATGCTACAAGCATGAATGAAGAGACAATTCGAATTCCTTAAGAGGTCATTCGAATTGAATGAGTGAGTCTAGCTTAACTGACTGTAAGCCATGGTTCACACTCAGTTAACCACTGATAAAAACCCTAATTGACTCACCTAATCCCTAACTGAAGTCAGAGTGCAATAAAAGACTGAGTCTCAACTGAAAGAGATCAGACATATGTCATAGCAAGCCAACCATCAAGTGCTAGCGCTTCAATGACTTCAATGAACCCCGATGAGGTTAACTGAAGCTGAACTGAACATCAGAAGTTGGTGGAGGCACCCCTGTTGACTCCAGTTCATTAAATAATATATTTAATGAGAGGAGGTGCCTTAACTGACCTGCTTAACTGATTGTAACCACCAGTTAGCAATTAGGTGCATTAATATCACTCAGATCACCCGTGGGGTGCTCCAGTTAGCCTCCCTGAATGTAGGAGAAGGCTAAGTTAGCCTCCTTGACTGAAGGTAGGCATGGGTGTGACTGGATGATGTCAATTAATGCTCCACTAATGTTAATTAATGTCATTTATACTTAGGATAGTGGTTTAACTAGGCCAATTTGACCAAAAAGAGTTTGTATGGTGGTAAATGTCTCCAACATCCATGACAAATCTAAGCATATATAAATACAATAGTTTTATATAAGGGATATGGTACAAAAGGGAGCTATAAATATCCAATATGTGAGTACCGATGAGCAAGTTGCTGATGTACTAACCAAGCCTCTATATTGAGTGAAGTTTGAATATTTTCGTGACAATCTTGGAGTAGTTTGGAAAGAATTTCCTCACAAGGAGGAACATTGATGGGACTACAAATGATGAAGATATGGACCTTCTTTGAAAAGGAGGAACAAGTCAAAGCTATGGACTCTCCTTAGAAAGCAAGAACAGGTCGAAGACATGAACCCTCCTTGGAGAAAAGGGGAGCAGGTTGATAATATGGATCCTCCCAGGAAAGGGGGAGTGATCATGAGACTGACATCGATGATGGATGACAGATGCTGACAAGGTCCGACATTCACTTATGAATGATAGTATCCTCTCTTGAGGATGGCAGGTATAACACTCTGTGCATGAGAGTGGTTCTTACTAGTTAAGGATGGCCTCCATATGTTACTCTCGCATGGAGAGTACCCACATTCATTTGTGGATACCGTATAATAACACTCGCTCGGAAGTGGTCCTAATATTTTTGGTATGGATGCTCTATGATGAGTCCTCACAAACGACATGAGTGACATTTTGTATGTAGCCGAGATCTGCTCTGCAAATGATACTCTTGTATGGAGAGTATGCCTACATTCATATGTAGATACCATAGAATAACACTCACTTGGGAGTGGTCCTAACCATAGTGGTATGGATTCCCTATGATGAGTCCTCACGGACGTCATAGTATAACACTCACTTGGGAGTGGTCCTAACCTCAGTGGTATGGATGTTCTACGATGATGGACGACATTTTGAATGCAGCTGAGAACTGCTCTATAGACAATACTGTTACATGGTAGAGTATACATACACATGAGTATAGATATCGTAGTATAAAACTCTCTTGTGAGTGTTCCTAAGCCCAGTGGTATGGATGGTCTACGATGAGTCCTCACAGATGATAGGGAATTTACTGGGTGAGGTCGAGATCTCCATTTAGTTTTAGATGATTCAGTTGATCGATATCATGGATCATTCTGATGGAGGATTGCATCATCCTTGGATGTATGTCCTAAAGTGATAGGGATTGATCATCCCATAAATATATCATGTGTACTGTAGGTAGTGTGGCAATAAAGGATCAAGTACATCGAAGTACATCAATGAAGGGTCAAGTAGATTGAAGTGTGGCTGCAAAGGATCAAGAAGAATCAAATTTATTTTACAAAGGATCGAAATGATTGAAGTGCTGATGCAAAAGGATAGAAAGGATCGAAGTGCTACTACAAAGGATCAAGAAGATCAAAAGGCTGTTGCAGAAGATCAAAGTTTTGCTGCAAAGGATCGAGAAGATTAGAGTGTTGCTGCAAAGGATCAAGAAGATCGAAGTGCTTTTGTAAAGGATCAAGAAGATCGAAGTGTTGCTGTAAAGGATCAAAGTACTACAAAGGATCAAAATATCGAAGTCCTACTACGAATGATCGAAAGGTTGAAGCATTTCTACAAAAGAATCAAGTGAGCGTGTGATGTAGAAGATGAAGAGTAACGATTCCAGTTACTGATTGTGAAAACTTCCTATGATGTATATATGTATTACCTCGATGTAGTGCTGAAGATATTGTCTCTTTGTGCTCCTATTGTCTATGACGATGTTGTCAATAGAACAACCTTCTAGTTAAGGGGGAGTGTTGAATATTGTAACTTCAAAGGATATTCTAAATATATTTTACTAATGTAACCCAAGGGATATGTTATTATTCCTTTGACGGGGTGTTACTATTGTATTTGGTAATCATAGAGTCATGAGGTAAATCCTCCATTGTAAGTCAGGTAATTATTAACCTAATGAATAATATAATATATTGTTTCAAGTCTTCCTAGGTGAAGTCAAACCATACAGTTTAGTGGGGCTGACTTGATTAGGATAAAAGTTAGTTGGATCATTGTGTATAAATAAAAGATTTGTGGTTCTTATTTGGACACACAGACTCTTACTTGTGTAGCGCATAATATAGAGAGAGAGAGAACAACAAGGAGGAGGATAACTGTTTTGGGTTTATATATTATACATCTTATACATATGAAGTTTTGTTGGGTTTTCTTCCCCTTGAGAGTTTCCTAGGATAAATACTGTGTCTATCTTGTCATTTTGTTTCTATCGGTGATTCTAGATATTTTGCTGCTATGATTTTGAATCGAACACTAATGATATCTAGTCTATCATACGAAATATTAACACTCAATAACTGATAAAGAACAATCACCCCCAATCATGACAGACCCAAAGGTGGTAACATCATCACTAGTTACAAGGGCCGATAAATGACTACATCAAGATACTCTTTCTACATCAACAATAAAATCCAGTTTCCCTTCAGTTATATCTTCGCAATGACAAGGTGAGACCGAGCTATACATACCTACAGGCGTCGATGCGGATGGAGCCTCCATAATAAGGTCATAGAGAAGATTATTGTTGTTAATCTTCACGACCTTATCTGTACTTCCCGACTTCAGAGAAGAGTCGTGGAGAAGGGAGGGGAATTTGTGCCTAAGGTGCCCAGTATCATGGCAGAAATGACAACAGAAAGGGGACATTTAAATAATCCAACCTTTGAATATGAATTGCATCATTGCAGTGAATATCTATGTTCAGTGGAAAACCATGCGCTTATCAAAGGTGTGCATAAAAATTTCCTCCGCGACCACAAATCTTCCCAAATAGTTCGCTATACCAATAAGAATGTATCTACCCCAAAGAGGTAAGGGTAAAGCTAGGAGCAATGACCCACAAATTTCGCTTCACCACCCTTTCACAAAGGGGGTCAAATCCTGCATGCCACCGAATCAATACTAGAGAGCCATTGCGAATGGTCCAGAGTGAATCAAGTATAGTGGTAGCATATTTACCATTGAGAAATAGAAACAAAAGCCATCCATTCGCAAGATGACTCACCTTGAGTACATAATCCAGTAACGGATTCCATTGCAGAGTTTCCCATTCCACCCAGACATCCTTATCCATCTTGCAGTACTCAAGCCTTCCAACTAGAGCTCTACTGCATAGAGCCTCAACCTTGTCCATGTAAATGTCTCGACCAAGGAAAAAACTATGTTTACCCTTGAGAGATTTAAGAGATTTTGTCTTCTCTGAGCTTTACATAATAAAAGTGTTTTCAGAACCGGCTCCGACACCCACTCCGGTGTAGTTGAAACTGTCATTCTACCGCTATTTAAGAAAATAATGGGTCAGGTTCCGACAGAAATACCCTGCAACAGTCATAGACTAGAACAAGGGTAACAATAAATTGACTACAACAGTCATAAAAAAAAATGTGCTACCCACCCAATGCACCATAATCAGTGAAAATCAAAAGGGTTCTGACGCACCAACCATAGAATGGAAAGAGTCAACTGCAACTAAACAAAATAAACCTGAAAAGCCTCATCCAAAACCCTAAGAATGGACAAAGTCAACTGGTAAAAAGCAAAGAGCCCTAAAAAGTCGCATTCAAAACCCTAATGTTGATAAACAAACTCAACCAATCCGTAGAACCCATTCTTTCCACTAGAGAGGAAATCAACCAGCCAAGGAAACACTAACCTTATAAGAAACATACACAAAACACAACCAGAACATGGGAATGTCCCATCTAAAAAATAGGAACGCCAAAGAAAGAGGTCAATGGAGGATAAGAAAAACAATATGCCAGAGCCCAAGAAAACACCAATTAGAAAAAAAAGAGTTCCCACTTTTTTTCCATGGTTGGTACTAAGTCCTCCGCGAGAGATGACAGACTCCATGTGCAGTCAACAGTGGCTCAAGAAAGTGGACAATGAACCGAAATAAAACCCTCCCAAGCAGTTGCACCTCCATTACCAGTCTGCACCATTAGGGTTTCCAACTACAAGCTTTACAATAACCCGTGAACATACCCACTCTCTCTCAAACATTTGACAATTCATATTGATAGGGGAAGAGACCTAGTTTGCTTCTGGTCGTTTTGTTTTTTACATATATGTTGTAAGGTTTATAATTTTCTATTTAAATCTAAAAATATATTATATTTAAAATAGTGACGTATAATTTAATTTTAATTTTAATTTTAAATTTTTAACCATAAAATTATAATTAATATAAATTTAAAATGTATATTTAATATGGTTCAAAGCTTATATTTTTTTTAAATAAAATAAATTATTATATTGACAAATATGTATAAAACTATTTTAATTTAGATTTTTTAAATTTAAAAATTACATGACAAATAGTTTTTAGAATATTTTTAATGTTTAATAAATTCTCAATTAAAACAATTAAAAAATCAATTATATTTATCATATTAAATTATAATTAATTTTTAATTTTCTAGAATTTATTAAAATATTTAATAAATTCTCAATTAAAGTAAATTTATATTAATAAATATTTTTAAAAATCAATTGTGTTTTTTTTCGTTTGGATTATCATAAAATGTTCTCAACTTGGATGAGCATTTCTTTGATATTAGCCTTTTCTTCATGATAGCAACGAGTTCCATTTCTACAAATAAAATGTGTGACCATAAGCTATGTGTATTTAAATAGAACATAGTTTAAGACATTGAGTATTCATGTATATGAGAAGAATATTAAGCAATCTAGTTGTAGATTGGAACAGTATTTATAATATATGAAATCAAATAAAACTAAAAAGCTTATTTCATTGGGAAAATAGATAGATGTGTTTTTAATGATGTAAGCTCAAATATTTTGGAAGAATTTCAAATAAATGGAAAAAATATGCTTGTTATTTTTCACTAAAATATATTTATTTAAATAAAATTTACAAACATAATTATTTACATAATTATTTATTGGATACCTTGATTTTGAAAGAAAATTTTGTTTATTTATTAAATTTTATTGTTAATCAAGAAAATTTTGTTTATTTATTAAATCTTATTATTTTTTATACAATTAATATATAATGTTTTAAGATTGTAAAAATTTGAAAACACCATATTTTCCACATTATAAAATTTTAACATTCAAAATCACTTTATAAAATATTTTGATCATAAAAAAAATTAAAAACTTCAATTTGTGACAATTAATTTTAGAAATTCTACCTCCACTAATAGTTACCATGTCATCGATATCAGATTTTTTGTTTTTCAAAGAATACAAATTTGCATAAAATATTGTTATTAGAATTAAAAGAGATGATAGATCAATTCTAACCTAATTACACCACTAACTTTATAAAAAAATATCAAATATTTTTCAAAGAATAAATGTTTGCATAAAATATTGTTATTAGAATTAAAAGAGGTTTGAGATTCTAGGGCATCAAGATTTCTAGGGAATCTGGGGCTGGAACGTAGGTCGTAAACCCTCACCTGATACCTTATATCTTTTGATCTTCTTTTGAACCTATGGTTAGCGATGTAGTTTTACTTAGATCGTGTTGTTATGGCACTCGGAGTCAAGCTCGCCAGCTTCTTGGGGGCCTAGTACCAACCAAGCAAACAAAGTGGGAACTTTTTCCCTATCTATATCCATCAGCCCTGACAAAATTCCAACATGAACTCGATCATGGTGGAGGTACTGTTTATGGTTTCTCTTGAACTATTACCTAATGGGCAACGAGGGAAATGGGAATGACACCCTAAACTAAGATGGAGACATGTGCAAAAAGGGCATTGTGTTTTTATTTTTAGATTTGCTTTCTGGGCTTCAGGAATTAGGGATTTTGTCTTGTAGTTGTTTTTCCTTGTATTGGTCCTTGTCGTGCTTTGTTGTTTTTTGGATTAGATGGTCAGTTTGCTGTGGGTTTTGGTTGCCACGTGACTGCGTTGGGGATAGGTATGTTTGTAACTGGTGGAGCTTGCATATTTCCCCCTTTTGTCGGAATGGGTACAGAGTATGGCAAACCCACTTGTTGAGGTGATACCTAGTCGTCCTGGTGGACATTTGGTCAATCATTTCAAAGCTCGCAAGTGGGTATGAGCTTATAAAGCTATGAAAATTCAAAGAAGCTTCATGCTGGGGCGTGATGTTTATATAGATAAGGTGGACTCTCTCTATATGATGGCTCTGGTAGGTAGAATGGAGTATTGCAGGTTGGACAAAGAAGGTTGGGTGAGTTGGGTCGACTACAATGATTTGTCTATAAAATGGGTGGCTTGTTTTCTTATTTTTGGAGGATTTTGATGCGTCGCGGATACTGGATGGGTAGTGGACTATTGGTAATTGTTCACTTGTACTTAGTTGTGGCATGTATACTTTGACCCTGTAATGGAGTGGATTACTAAACAACATTTGTGGGTTCTTCTGCCAAAGTTTCCATTGATGCTCTGGACTCGTGAAGCTCTGATAGGTCTTGCTAATACTTTGGGTTGGTTTATGGTCGTGGATGAAAAATTATTCCATTCCTTCGATAAGCATATCGCATGTGTACTGGTGGAATTTTACATATCTCAGGGTTTATTGATAGAGTTGGATATCATTTGGGGGGACAAAGTCATTGTATAACATTTGGATTACCTAAATATATCCTTTCGGTGCTACTTTTTCCACCTTACGGGGCATCTCAAGAACCAGTGTCTATATCTTCTTCAGGGAAAGTCACTCCCTTATTCTGAACCTAAATGGGTAGAATTGAGTTATAGGTCATTGACAACTATTAAGGACGCTTTGACACAGCCTCCCATATCGACGGTTGATTCAAGGATGTTCTCCTCTGTTTTACCTTCTGATTATGAAGATTTAACTAAGGGAAAGTTAGACTTTATTGATGATGTTGAGAAGGTGTCCAATGTCGATCGACTGTCATCCCATGTTAGTCCATTTGATGCAGATTTGAAGGGCTGGAATATTTCGGTGGGAGGTCGGGATATATCCCTAGTGGGAGAGGGTTTTGATCATTTTTCACTGTCACCTAGGGTTTGCATTGACATAATCCCTAATGGATTGGACCCTCAGGAGATATCATTACCTTCTTCATTTTCTCTCTCTGGGGATTTGGTGGGTTGTACTGGTAAAGGTAAATCTCTAGGGAAAACAACTAAGGAGTTTCCCCCATTAGGATCTATTGCCACTAATACTAGAATAGGAAGGGGAGGGGTGCCTGAATATATTATCCCATCGGGTTCACCATCCTTCAAGGACTCTATTCTTCAGGGTACTCTTCCTATTTTCACTAATAGGACCCCTCATACCCCTTTTGTGCTACCCCTTTCATCCATTCGTCACGAAAATGTAACTATTCAGCGGGCTAGAAAGGGAAAGATTGTCGCGGTCTGTTGGGGGGATGGGGCCCTAAATGTTGATGGTATTTATATTCCCCTCTCTACTAGGATCAAGGCGGATGCTAGGGTAGAATTCTTGGTGATTTACTCTTCACCTTCTAGATCGCTTAGAGATGCAGAGCCCTCAGAACCAGTTACCTAATGCATATCCTCTCCTTTAACATTAGATGGTTTAGAGAGCCTACCAAACAAAGGGTGATCAAACTATTGGGGGAAGAGATTCACCTTGATTTCATTTTTCAACAAGAAACCATGTGCTCTTGTGACCAATATTTAATCAACTTTGCCAAGGTTAAGCCGAATTGGGAATTTTACGCATCCGATGCTTTGGGTCTTTCAGGGGGTCTTTTGACAGGTTGAAACCTTGAGGTTGTTCATTGTAAGGATTTTTTATCACTAGCTGGTATTTTGGTCAAGGAAACATTTAGAGGGTCTTCCAACCCTTGGTCATGTATGCATTGTTATGGTCCTTAAATGAATAGAGAATCTTTCTGGGTTGCAAGAGTGGATGAGGGTATTTTTAACTACCCTCACCTTCTCATTGTAGGTGATGTTAACTTTACCTTATTTGATGCGAATATTTGGGGATCCAAAGCTCGTATTGATCCTTATGTGTATATTTTATTCAATTACATCTACGAACTCGGATGGTATATATTGCACTGTCAAAGTTGGGTCCAACCTGGAGGAATGGACAGATGGGGGCATAGGGAATTTGTAAAAGGTTGTATAGATTTATGGTAGCGAAATCTGTATTACCTCTACTTAATCGACACAAGGCCTAGACGATTATGTTAGGTATCTTGGGTCAGTTTCCAATTTTTTTGGAATGGGTGGATAATGTGGGTAGGCCTTTGTATCCATTTTAGTTCAATCATTCGTGGATGGGGGAGGATACATTCTCAATACTTGTGAGACATAGTTGGACCAATTCTATTTCGCCGGTGGATTATGATGCGATGAAGAGATTGGTGTTTTATTTGAAGAGGTTGAATATTTACGCGATAGAGTGGGAAAAGGGGGACGAAGAAGAGGAGGATCCTGGAACTGACCACGATTGATAGTGATATTCAAAATTTGTTCTTCCTATCCCCCAATGGTATATTATCATAGGAGGATACTATTCAACTTACAGAGCTAAAGGCTTGTACATATCATCTGTTGGCTCATGATGTCTCGACTTGGAGACTGAAAAGCAGGGCAGTTTGGATTAAACAGGGTGATGCTAATTCCAAATTTTTTCAAAGCTATGTCAGCTCGAGGTGTAATGGAAATGTGATATGGAACCTGCTGGATAATGAAGGGATTTTTCTTACTGAACATGAATAGTTGAAATTGGAACTTGTTAAGCACTTTTACAAACTTTTTAAGGAGGAGGGTTCTTCACTTATCACGAATCAATTGCAGGTTTTAAAATTGTTTCCTACTTTCTTCTCATTGGAGGATACCTCATATGTAGGTAAGGAGGTCACATTAGAGGAGGTAGAGTCGGTTCTCAAAAGGTTTTGCTAATGACAAGAATCTTGGTCCAGATGGCTGGATGGTGGGCTTTTTTTGGCTTTTTTTACCTGATAGGTGGGGATTTATTGGCGACAGTGGAACAATCATGTATAAGGTTATATTTCCATATCTTTTAATGTGACCTTTCGGACACTAATTCCAAAGTGTGAGAAACATGTTATCTTCTTGGATTCTCGACCTATTTCCCTTTGTAACCTTATTTACAAGGTTATTACAAAGATCATCTCTAATAGGATGAAGCCAATTCTGGCGGAAGTTATTTCTATCGAACAATTTGGATTTTTGAGGAATTGACAAATCCTAGAAGTGGTGGGAATTACGCAGGAAATTTTACATACCATCAAAGTGAAGAATTTGGATGCCTTAGTCTTGAAGATGGACCTCATTAAGGAATATGATAGGGTCAATTGGACTTTCTTGAGACTAATCCTTCTGCAAGTGGGGCTGAATGTGGAAACTGTAAATTGGATAATGGCCTTTATGTCATCTCTAAATTTCTCTATTCTTATTAACGGATCCCTAACTAGTTTTTTCAATTTGACCTGTGGATTAAGACAGGGTTGTCCCATGTCCCATTTACTCTTTTTATTGGTGGTCGAAGGGTCGAGTATTTTGATCGGTGAAGCAAAGAAACAAGGTAGGTTATAGGGGATAAAATTCTCATCTACTTTAGCTATCACACATCTCCTATTTGTTGACGATGTGGTTTTGTTTAGGAAGGGAACGCTGGAGGAATGGCAATGTTTTAAGTCGATTATTTGCTTGTTTTCCTCAGCATCGCGTATGAAGATTAGTTTGATGAAGTCCTCTTTTATTTGCAATAAAATGGAGGAACTGGTTGCTCAGATTAGCGAGTTACTACCTTTCAAGATGGAATCGATAGAGATCGTCTTCAAATATTAGTGATACTAGTTAAAACCTTTGAATTACTATGTTAATGATTGGCACTGGACCATTAAAAAGTTTGAAAAAAGGATCAATAAATGGTCATATCAATTTTTATTTCTTGGAGGTAGACTAATTCTTATTAGGTTGGTACTGCGTAGCATTCCTACATATTGGTTTTCATTGGCCAGAATACCAACGACTATATTGAATACTGATCGACATAAGAAGTATAATTTCTCGTGGAGTGGTTTGGCGTCGAGGCATAAAACACACCTAGTAAGTTGGGGGACTATTGCTAAACCGTATGAATTTGGGGGATGTAATGTGAAAAATATGGAATGGTTTAGCATCTCTCTAAGGTTAAAGAGTATGTGGTTGGCACTCTTTGGTAAGGGATTATGGACTCAGGTGCTTCAGTCTAAATATTTACGTAACATGTCCCTTTCGGGATAGATTAGAGTAGACGAGAAGACATTGGTAAGGACTTCTTACTTTTGGAATGGATTCCTCAAGGTTTATAGTTGGATCAATAAGGAACTAAGCTAGAAGGTGGGGAATGGGAAGTCGATATTGTTGGGGGTTGATCCCATTGTTGGTTTGGAGACTTCCTATGGTATTTCATCATTGCTTATAACATATCTTAATGATTATGGTATAATCACTCTCAACCATGCACTAATTTTGGGTGGCTGGACAACTTCGTGTTCATATTGGTTGGTAGCCGAAGATATGGAATTAGCAACTAAATGGAATATAGAATGGTTACGATATACTCAAAATCTTAATCTGGTGGGTATTAAGCTGAATGATTGTGAAGATAGCTTAGTTTGGTCCATCAATTTTTCAACAGGGAAGGTAACTGCAAAACTCGCATATAATTATTTTGTAAGTTCTCATTTGATGCCGACGGAGGTTTGGTGATATAAGATGCTATGGAAGTGGAAGATAACGATTAAAATCAAATGTTTCACTTGGCTTTGTGCACTTGACATGATTAAAACACGGGACAATATGCTCAAGAGAGGCTGGGTGGGACCCAACAGATGTCACTTAACATCTATTCGTTGGTTGTATATTTGGAAGGGCTGTCAAAAGAGCAATTACAAATTACTTGGGTTTGAACTATTGGTGAGAGGATATATTACTGCATGACAATATGATGCAATGGTTAAAGTCGAGGAATGATCCTTTTTTTCTCCCAATACTTTGTTAATGGAAAATTTGGCATGCAAGGAATGGTAAAAATTTTAATGATTTGAGACCTGATATCCTCTATGTGAGAAATTGAACCATTGGCTTACTAAAGGATTTCCTGGTTGACAGACATAAAAAGGCTCCCATGGTGATTGGTATAGCACCTCATTTTTTCTTTGCGACAAGTTTCTTAGACGGGGTAACAACTAAAGGAATTGGTGGTGCAGGTATGGTTTTATTTATCAATAGTACTCATTTCTTTCATCTGAAACTTGGTTGTGGTGGGAGCACAAATACACGTGCAGAGTTATTAGCACTTTGGGCATTGTTACTTGTTGCTACATATCTCGGGATACTGGAGTTAAAATTTTTTGAGGACTCTAAGGTTATTAGAGATTGGGCTAATAATGATTCCCGACTACTGGTTTTGGATCTTGATCAATGGTATACACACATTAATACACTGAAGTGTTTGTCCCTTTCACTTCGTTTTCAACATGTCTATAGGGAGCATAATCATACAACTTATATGCTATTAAAGGAGGCTATGAACATTGGAAGTGGTTGTCTTCACTTTGTGGAGTATTTGGAGGGAGAAAAGATCTTTGAAAACACTTATCAAATCTTCGATTAAGCTAAAACAACAATTTTCACTTTCGTCATTGAGATGTTCTTTGGCATATTGGTTTTAACTAATATCTCTTTGAAATGTAGGAGAGAAAATTGGTTTATACTACATAAACTAATAATGTGAAACTAGTTGACTTAACTCGTTATTTATGAATTACTATAATCTTATATAGTTTAAAACAATCTGATATATTAGTAGCGTTTCATATTTTGTATCACGGAATTGTAACCTAGTTACTTTTGAATTTATGAATATCAAAGAACTGAATCCTTTTTCTTCTTAGAAAAGAAAAATACAAAATAAATTCTAACCTATTCACATTACTAACTTTATAAAACAATGCCAAATCATTACGCTACGAATTTTATAAAACAAAATCATTATACTTCGGTAGTAAATATCATAAAATGAGTATTCTTACTTTATCAAAACACATCATAAAATAATAATAAAATAAAGAATATTCTTAACCGCTATTTCAATTCAACATAATGAAAAATATATTTTCCATGAAACTTCTTCCTCTTTCACAGTACAAACTAAATTATTTTCTGTGTCGCAAAGATATTATGGATACTATATGATTCCTGTCGTCTTCACATGAGTTGGAAATATTGTTTGTATGTTCCAACTTCCATTCGACCCTGACCAAAAATTTAATCACGGTTAGAATAATATACCCTTAAGCGAATGGTACATTTTCAATCCAATTTTGATGTTATTGTAACATGAAAAAGTTAAAATAAATTCGTATGTTGCTGGTTAGATAGGAGATGAGAGTTATTTAAGTTTGGGTGGTTTCTCTGTTTTATGTGTGTGTGTTTATTGGGCGTAGTTCGGGTGGTAGGGAGATTTTGTTGTTACACTCTCCACCCAGGTTCGAATTTCATCGGGGACATTTGCTCTTTGGGAGCCCTTGTATGTAATGAAATATTAGGCTGGTGAGTTTATTGTGATTAATGATGCCCAAGTTCATGTATACTTGCCTAACGAGTACCACTTATATATATATACACACGTGTGGGGTGATAATCTTATAATTTTTCAATAAAATATTAAAATATGTATTATATTTAAAGACGTGAAGTGTAATTTTTTTTAATATTTTTTATTTTTTAAATAATAAATTTAAGAGTAATTTATTTATTTTATGTTTTGGAATTTTTTATTTTTTTTAGGTTTTGGTTTGAATTTGATAAAAAATTTTGGGTAAAATTTAAATTTGGAAGTGTTGAAATTGTGTTTTTGAATCTATAAATAAATTTAGCATCCTCAAATACCCATGCCAACTAGATTATACAATTTATTTGACTAATATATGTGATTTTAATTTTTTTTTATAGATTTCTACATTAACTAATTAAAAAAAACCCAAATTAATAATTAACAAGAATTTAAAATGTATATTTAATATGATGTAAGGTTTACAATTCCTAAACAAGAGCCACTAGGTGGCAATGTCCTCGACATTGCCTCCTACTCTTGCAAGAAAGAGAAAGAACAACTAATTTGACAAGAGGGGTTGACTTTTCAACGTTGATGCAGATACTATTGAGGGAAGGCATCTGGCATACATTACTCATTTGACAATAAGTTTACTCATTCCTACCTACCTTGACTTTGTTACAAATTGCAATGTTCATGCAATGCAATTACTTTTATTAAAATATTGAAATAAATTTTATCTTTTTATGACTCACTTACCACTGCCTCGCTACAGCCTTCAACAATCAACCATTATATAGATTACAAACAACCCTCACCCCGATCTTAAATATACATGATATAATAAAAATGAAAATGAAGGTCCTTATTTCTTGCAGAAGGAGTCCAACCATGCTATGAGCAATCAATGTTTTGGCCATAAATATGTTTGGTTTACAAGGAATGTTCTTGATCATAAAAATCGTCCAAACAATCGCTAAAATTGGACTTTTCTTGGCCTCATAAAAAACAAAATGAGAAGCAATTGGCACAAACCAATCTTAACACCTCAACAACGATGTGAAGATGTCAAAAATAAATTAACACCTTACACAATTGATTGAAACTTAAATCAAAATCTTAAACACACCGAGAACATCACATTCAGTTATGAACCTAAAGGACAATGTCGATCATAGAATTATGCATACTCAATGACATGCAAATACATGATTAATACTTTTTAAATTTCAAATTAGGCTTGACGCAACTAAATTTCTATCTTTTTTGTTTCTTTGGCAATTATTATATATCATTTTTTTTAATTGTTTCTTTGATTCATGTAATAAACAAAATGTAAACAAAGAACTAAAGTACTATGTTTTACATGTAAAAATAAATATAACACACACACATGACTTTAAGGTGTTATATACAACATATATGAATTGTAGTGGATACAATTAACTAAGATAAAGCAACAAAAAAAACAAATTTTATGTACATACATTATATTGCTTCGAATCATTTACAATATTATATACATATTTTTTTATTTAAATCTTAATCAACAATATGAAAAATAAATTAAAATAAATTATACTAGACACAATGAAAGAGCCAATTTGATTTAAAGGAAAAAAAAAAGGTAAACACACACTAAAAAAAATAGCAGCAGGTATTTACAATGCAATAATAAGCTATGCATTTGCTCTCATTATAGGATGAATATACACATAAGCAAAGCAGCATTATGAATAAAAAAAACTAGAATGCAGTCTGAAATAACAATAGATCCTTAAATAAATCATGACTAGATTATATTTATATTGCATTTGAGCTACAAGAAATGTGTGAAAGGCTTGGTAAATGAATTCCTTGATTGACAGTGGAAGTCCATTCATCATTTACGTAATAAGTCGATTCCTCCAGTAGCTTCATCAATTAGTTTCCATGCATGCTCATTTGATTGAAGCTTTGGTGTCTAAGGAGTAATATATTGTTGTATGCATAAGTATGAAGGAAAATATTTGAAATGAATCTTAACACAATTTCACATAGCATCTTAGGTTGAAATCTGTAGCAACCCTACAAATCTTTAAGGTGGGTTCATAACCTAGAAATTTCGAACCGTGTGAGAATTTTTTTGACATCGCAAGGAAAGACGATAGAAAACTATTAAGCTTAACGTTCAGATTTCTCTTGATGCCACTGCACCACGCATGACAACTCTTTATTTTAAAGAAATCGAGGCCTTAAAAATCTCTAAATGTTTCATGTAAAGAAATATTTTCACCTCAAACATAAAACAAGATAACATCGTATCGCTAGATTGTTTTTCTTTTGAACATGTCATTTACTTGAATCTTAGTGATATCATAAGCACATTGA
Organism: Pseudotsuga menziesii; assembly: GCA_001517045.1. Taxonomy (NCBI): domain Eukaryota; kingdom Viridiplantae; phylum Streptophyta; class Pinopsida; order Pinales; family Pinaceae; genus Pseudotsuga; species Pseudotsuga menziesii. The sequence continues at coordinate 52,486 of LPNX010918736.1, forward strand.
TTGCAAGTTTCTCATGCAGATACGAACCCCGTAACTATAAAATATTAATCTTAGAGATCGCCTCCACATTCCAAAATCATTTAGAAGAAGATCTGCATAGATATTATGGTGATTGTTGGAGCAGGGTCCCACAGCTACAGGAAAAGTTGCTATTTTTTGTAGAAGATGGAGAATTTTTGGAGGAAAGACAGTTTTGGCGATGCGATAAAGGTACGACGCCATAGTGCATTTCCCACCGTGGATCGCGGGCCGGAGATTGTGGCGGTAGGAACAAGAAAGTCAAAGGGAAATAGTACTTGAAGCAGCCGAGAAGAGAGCTCAACCACTGCATTTAAGGCAGCGGCAATGAAAGGAGGACTCAACTAACCTCATAAAGGAAGAAGGAGCAACGAGCCGAGGTATTAAAGACAAAGGACAGAAGGGGAGTGACCGAGGAAGCGGCGCCCATACCCACGATCAGCGCTGGAAATCATGGAAGACTGCAGGAAGCTGCGGTGTGACCGGTAAAGTGGCAGTACAAAGTACAGAAAGGCCGACTGTCACAGTTAGGGTTTTGGGTTACTGTTGGGATAGGCCCACAGTTTTGTATCACAGTGAGACCTTCAGGCCACATATTTTAAGCATGTATTTTGTATTATGAAGGGTTAGCCAGCTAGCTAGCTAGTTAGATAGTTAGATGGATAGCTAGCTAGATAGTTAGATAGTTGGCTGATAAGGTTGTAACTGTTGTTGTCAATATAGTGAGACATTGAGGAAGAGTCAAGCTCTAGTTCTATCTTTAAGTCTGTAGTTATATTACTGTAACCAGTGGCCTGCTCCTTGAGCCTGAATGTAACAATCCACAGGGATTGAGAGAGAGAGAGAGAGAGAGAGAGAGAGGGAGAGAGAAAGAGTATATTGTAAGAAGAAAGCAATATAGAAAGAGAAGAGATCTAAGAGAGAAGGGCTCCCAGCTGTGTGTCTGGAGTTTCCCAGAAGATCTCAAGCTGCATAAGAGGTTGCAGCGGAACTGTGTTACTCTCTCAAGATATAATATAAACACAGTTCCTGTGGACGTAGCTTCCCCCCTAGAAGTGAACCACGTACATCTGTGTGTTGTGCAACTGTTTCATGTGATTGTGCTATACTTATTTTTTATCTGTTATCTGTCACATGAACTTTGCTTATCAGTTAATGAATGTATGTATGCTATCCTTCAGTTTACAGTAACATAGAAGGTCAAATGCAAGTTGAATGTGTCGAGTACTCTGTATATGAGTTTATCAGTGCTTGACTCACGATAGTAGCAACTACTGTGTTAAGTGACTTCTGTATGTTTAGTTCAGCAAGTTGAGTGTAATTGATGTTAAGCATGTTAAACTGTAGAAGCTTAAGTGAGGTTGTTTAACACCTTAATGAAGGTTAACTGAGCTATTATACCTAGAAATCAAGCCTTTGGACCTTGAGAGTTGATGAGTATATTGAGTCTTACTGTAGGAAATATCATAGCGTAGAAAGGGTGATATCGCACTATTGGGGGAGCTGCGGTGTGAGATATCGCAGGTTAAGAGCCGAGTGGAAGAGAAAGTTTGCGCATCATCCTAGAAGCTGCGATGCGATAAGAGTCAGTCCCATAGCAGAGTTATCTAGAAAGAGAGAAACAACCCTTGCTGAGAGATTCAGCTGGTTAAGTAGAGTCAGAGAACCTAGGATGCTGCAGAACCTAGTTGAGGAAACCTGATTCTTCAGCCACCCCATCTAAGATCACTTTGGGTGAGACTTCAGGCTGTTCTGCGGTCTGTCCCCGAAAGGGCCAGTGAGCTAGGGGTTTTGTTGGTACAATAAAGTAAACCCGAGTCTACCCAGAGAAGACCAACAAATGGTTTCGTCGCCGATTTTGAACAAATTGAAGAGCTGATGTTCTGTTGGCATCCTACTAAAGAAGAACTTAACCAGTGGGTTGAGTCTAAGGAAAGAGAATTTGCTGAGAAATAAAACAAGAGTCCTAGGCTGAGTACAAAGGACTGGTTACAGAAACATATCTTCATAGACCTGCATGAGATATTTTTTGTGACCTACGCAAATGAGTTGTACGATTGATTGTCAAAGTTGACTGATGAGCATATATTCAAGAAGAAAAGGAACATTGTCTGGACACCGGAGCTGATTCACACTGTGAAAAGCGTAGATAATCCCATTTCACGGGCAGTAGACTTCTGGCTTGCGAGTTTGTTAGAAGGTTTCATTACAGAGTTTACATTTGATCAAAGAAAGAGTTTCAGTGAAGCAGAGAGGTACTTCTTCAAAGGATATCGCGGTAAGTACTTGAACTCTTTAAATTGGTTCCTTAAGATGTTATTGTATGAAAAAGGAATACTAGATATATTCTCATATGAATAAGTTAAGTAAGTGTAATGTCACAAGAGTTTGAGAGTGATTCTGAAGAAATTGGATGTACACGTAGCGGTAAGAGATATAAAGTAGATTTCAGATCTTCCTTCTTTGAAGATAGTTCAGACAGTACTAGAAAACAGAGTCAAAGTAATAGAGAAAGAACAGTAGGGGGTATCCCTTACCACCCTTATACCCCACAGGAACTCCATCTAGTAGTTCACACACAGTACATACTACCTCTACACCATCTACATTTACACTGCCAAGTGGTAGTAATACAACAAATCATAATCCACCTCATAGAAACAGAATGGGGGATGACATGAAATTACCTACCTTTAAGGGTACAGGGGCAGAAGACCCAGAACAACATTGGTTCCTATGTGAAGCTGTATGGACCATTAAACAGATCCAGGATAACAATACTAAGCTTGTCTAGTTCGCCACTACACTTAGAGAAAGAGCTTTAACATGGTATATGAAGTATACATCAGTGCATAACATAACACTCGTAGAGGTCAGGACCACAATGATTAAGGAATTTAAGAAACCCAAGTCTGAGTCACAATGTATCATAGAACTTAAAGACATTAAACAGTTACCCACAGAGTCAGTATGGGATTTCGATCAGAAATTTAAAGCCCTTATAGACCAAGTTAGTTTTGAGTTTGCGCCGGAGCAGCATAAGGAATGGTTCATCGCAGCATTGCTCCCTCATATCAGACTTCCACTAATGCAACAGAAAATCCATACGCAGGATGAAGCATTGGAGATGACAATGAAACTAGAGGCTTCACCTCTAGCTGAGACTAGTGCAGGTATGAAAAATTTACAGAATCAATTAGCCAATCTCACTTTACAGCTACATGAGATTAAGAAAGGAAAAGAGGTTGAAAAAGAACTATGGTGTACAAAGTGTAAAGGACATGGCCATACCAAATATAACTGTCTAGTATTTGTTGAGTATCTAGAAAGTGGGGCTCCTAACCCCTTAGTATAGAATCAAGGGCCATGGTGTGAAATCTGTAGAACAATAGGACATAGGCCACATGAATGCCCTTTACTTCAGAAGTATGTACAAACTCCTAAGAATTTATACTGTAACTTCTGTAAGTCAATAGGACATGATGAAAATAATTGCAGAGCTTATGATCTCATGATAGAGAGAAAACATGACTTCTACAGAATCTAGTCAGAGACATCAGGACCAGCAACAGGCCCACCGCATGAACCAACTCATGATGGCCGTGGTGGAGGCTTTGGCCGTGGCCGTGGACTGATTGTTTGTTACAACTGTGGAGCCATAGGACATTATGCTAGGGATTGTCAGAACCCTAGTACAACATGTAAGTATTGCAAGTCCTATGATCATACTATAGAAGAATGTCCTATCTTGATAGCCAAGATTACGGATCCTAAGCCAGCAATAAACTGGAATATTCAGCTTATTGCTGCTGAGCAGAAAGAACCAGAACCAAGAGTCAATATTGTGACTCGCAGCGGTGCTTCTACTAGCAGGACATCGCAGGATGCCGAAAAGAATATAGGTCCGAAGTGGATGCGTAAAGCCACGGATAAATCTACACCACTTGAACTATAGAAGAACAAAGAAACATTTCAGCAAGCTAAAACTTTCTTTACTGACCCTACACCATCAGGATCGCAGATATTGCCTCATAGGGGTATACCGCAGCAAAAATCTTGTAGCGTTAGTCCTGTGCAGATATTGCAGGCTACCACATCTGGAAGGTGCGAGGAGGACGAGTTGACAGGAAGTGTACAATCCTTCCTGCGGAGCTGATTGAAACTCGTAAGAAATGAGAAATCCATAGGAGAGCTTCAACGCATCATAGATTAGTATCAGCAGTCTTCTTCCGTGAGCAGTACGCAATGTGTTGTTCATAATATTATGGGCCATACAAGAATAGGAAGAGAAATGAGACTCACAACACAAATTGGAGAGTTTGAAATGGATGAGGTAATCCTAGATTTAGGATCAGAGGTAAATGTTCTTACTAAGTAGACATGGGAACAGATGGGTAGCCCTAAGTTAGCCAGATCACCTATCCATCTGCTATTAGCCAATCAACAGAGGGTATTGCCACTAGGCCAATTACTGTAAGTACCAATTGATATTGATGGAATTCACAGCTTTGCAGATTTTGAAGTCATAGAAATTATTGGCGATAGCAGACCGTATCCATCTTTATTAGGTGTCGATTGGGAATTTGAAAACATGGCTGTTATCGATTTGAAGAAAAGACAAATGACCTTTAAGAATAAAAAAATTCGAGTCATCGCACCGTTGGATCCTTTTCAGGGTCCCTGATACATTGAACCTATCAGAGCAGAGGAAGAGGTGCGTAATATGGAGAGCCTCTATCAGATGACTGCTAACCAGAGTGATTATATCAATCCCATCGTAGAAGGAAATATTAGTTGGTGATGCGACAGCTCATGCGCATCGGATTCGGATGTTGGTTTAGAAATTTGGCAGAATAGACTTTATGAAGTTTCAGCTCGCAGATGTGCATTTATGACTAAGTCACTGCGATGGATTGGAACAGAGATTAAGGATATTCCGTCATTTGATGGCTTAGCAGATGTCAAATAATTTTTACAGCAATTTGAGCAGGAAATCCCTCATGAGCAGAGGATGGAAGCTATTGACCTTGCAGTAAGAGCCACACCTGCAAGATGGTGGCATGCACATAAAGAAAATATCGCATCATGGGATGATTTTAAGAGATTGATGGCAATCAGATTCTCTATTGACAAGGAGCGGTTCCAGCAAAAATATACAGGAGAAAGTGACCCCAGGTCACATATTAATATATGTGAACAGAATTGGTCGGACATTCCAGAGGATGAATGGGTTCACCTATTCATCCACACTTTTGACACAGTCCCAAGGAATTGGTACACTGAGACAGAGTTGCGCAGAGGAACGATTACATGGCCAATTATGATAGACAACTTTCTACTCACTTTCACTTTTGAATCTGAGTATCCAAGCATTGATCAGGCCCTAGAGATTATAAATACTAAGATATTTGATGACTGTACCCTACCAGTGTATGCTCATCCTGATTGGGCCATCCAGTTAGAACATGCGCTAGAGTATTACAACTTCACAGAAGAGTCAGGTGACGAGGATGAGAATCCTCATAGTATCAACATTCCAGAGTCAGAAGGGACTCGTGAAGTTGATGGACCAAAGCTAGAGATTCCAGCTGTCATAGATCCTATTAAGATTAAAAAGATCAATATTGGCACAGAAATAGAACCAAAGTTTGCCTCTATTGGAGACTATTGGGATGATGAAACAGTAGGACACATCGCAAATCTATTACATGACTATCAGGACTTATTTCCCACTAAGTTTATAGAGATGAAGGGAATAGTAGGAGATTTGGGAGTCATGAGGATACCTTTGAAAGAGGATGCTAGGACAGTTAAGCATCGTCCATATAGATTAAATCCTCGTTATAAAGAAAAAGTTAAAGATGAGATCGATAAGATGCTAGCAGCAGGTATCATTGAGCCAGTAGAAGAGAGCGAATGGGTTAGTGCCATGGTTGTGCAGGAAAAGAAAACTAAAGGAGAAATTAGGATTTGTGTCTATTTGCACAAACTCAACAACGCATCACTTCATGACCCATTTCTGACACCTTTTATTGTTGAAGTTTTAGACAATGTGGGAGGACGGGAGATCTACTCATTCACTGATGACTTTTCAGGCTATCACCAGATAAGAATCCATCCAGAGGATCGACATAAGACCACCTTTGCGACAGAATGGGGCTCATTCCAGTATACGGTAATTCCCTTTGGTCTTAAAAATGCACCAGCTATTTTCTCTAGAGTAGTAGTTGCTGTCTTTAAGGAATACATCCATAAATTCTTAGAAGTCTATTTTGATGATTGGACTATATTTGGATTAATCAAAAAGCATATAGGATATTTAAGGCTCATGTTAGAGAAATGTAGGCAATATCAGATTTCTCTTAACTTGAAGAAATGTATATTCTGTGCACCATTTGGTATTTTGTTGGGTCATATTGTTTGCAGACAAGGCTTGATGGTAGATCCTGCAAAGATTGCCATCATTATAAATCTCCTAGCACCCAACTTGGTCAAGCAATTGAGGACAGTGCTTGGTCATACAGGGTATTATAGAAAATTCATCAAGGGCTATGCAAAGATCACAGCACCTATGGAAAAGCTGTTAAATAAAGAAGTGAAATTCCTATGGAATGAGGAATGCCAGCAACGTTTAGACACTCTTAAAGAGAAGATGGTTACAGCACCCATCTTAGTATTTCCAGATTGGAACAAGCCATTTCATGTACATGTGGATGCATCTGGCATCGCACTGGGGATTGTCTTAACACAGCCAGGAGAAGGGGGTATCGATCACCCTATCGCGTACTCCAGTAGAAAGTTATCTACGGCAGAAAATAACTACACCACTACAGAAAGAGAAGGATTAGCCATGGTGTATGCTCTACAAAAGTTTAGGCACTACCTGTTGGGTGCCCCATTCAAGATGTTCACTGACCATTCCGCTTTAAAGTATTTGGTCAATAAGCCAGTGTTAGGGGGAAGGATCTGCAGATGGTTACTCCTATTTCAGGAGTATGATTTTGAAATTATTGTAAAACCAGGGAGATTGAATGCTGGACCTAATCACCTGTCGCGGATAGACTCAGGAGAAGAACCAAGTAATTTAGAAGATAATTTGCCAGATGCGCAATTGTTCTCTATCCAGATCGTAGATGAGTATTACGCAAATATTATTCACTTTCTCACTACAGGGTGGGTACCAATTGAGTTTACTAAGCAGCATAAGAAACAGTTAGTTGTTAAAGCAGCAAATTTCACTTTGATCGTAGGACATTTATATAAGTTAGTTCCAGATGAAGTCCTGCGCAGATGCATTATGCCACACGAGAAAGAGGCCATTATCAGAGAAGCACATTCAGGTACCGCAGGAGGACATTTCGCAGGAAAGCCGACTGCTCAGAAAATTCTAGCTGCAGGATTATGGTGGCCTACTTTGCATAAAGACACTAAGGAGTTTTGCAGATGTTGTGATATCTGCCAGAGGGTAGGAAAACCTTCACGGAGAGATGAAATGCCGCTGCGACCACAGATTACGCTGCGGGCATTTGACAAGTGGGCTATAGATTTCGTGGGTCCTATCAACCCACCAAGGAAGCGAACTAGTGCGATATACATCATCACAGGAACAGAATACCTCACTAGGTGGGCAGAGGCCAAAGCAGTAAGGAATTGTGATGCTGCTACAGCTGCATAGTTCATTTTTGAAAACATCATAAGTAGATTTGGATGTCCAGCAATTTTGATGAGTGATCAAGGCACACACTTTCTGAATCGCACTATCGAGGCCTTGACGAAGGAATTTCAGATACAACATCATAAGAGCACTCCCTACCACCCACAAGCTAATGGTACGGTGGAGGATTTTAACAAGATTCTAGAAAATTCTCTTACTAAGATCTGTAACAACAAAAGAGATGATTGGGACCTTAGGGTTAATGTTGTGTTATGGGCTTATAGGACTACATGCAAGAAAATTACAGGACACACACCTTTTAGCTTGGTGTATGGACAAGAGGCTGTTATGCCTATGGAATATATTATTCCTAGTTTAAGAATTGCTCAAATTACTGAGATTGCCGATACAGATACGATGAATGAAAGATTAGCGCAGCTGCTTGCCTTAGAAGAAGACAAATTCATCGCAGGATTTCATCAAAAAGTGCAGAAGGCACAAGAAAAATCTTGGCATGACAGGCACATCAAGAGCAAGATTTTTCAGATAGGAGACCTAGTGCTCCTTTATGACAGCAAGTTTGTTAAGTTTCCAGGGAAGTTCAAGACACATTGGTTGGGGCCATATCAGATTCAGCAAGTCACAGACGGAGGTGTTGTTCAGCTCAGTAAACTGAACGGGGAGCTTGTTCCTACTTTGATTAATGGCAGTAGGCTTAATATTTATAGTGATAGCCACTCCACCTCCTAGCCCTAACTCAGAGAACTAAGTGGTGCAGATGTCTAGTGTAGTTGAAAGGAGGCATCGCACCCATAACTAGTCTACACCAGCTGAAAAAGTTCTAAGTAGGAGGAATCACAGCAGGAAAGTTTATTTTGCGCAAGTCATAGAACGATTGTGGAGTTTTTGAACGTTGTGAAGTTCATGCCAACTTTTTGGTTAAGGACGATGCGATGTGACATCGCAGCGAGGCGATGTTTCCCGTGCAATTAAGATGATTTTTGAAAGGGAAAGAGGGCCAGTCACTTCGCCTCTAACAAGTAATTAATCTAGGTATGACAGGTATACGTTTCCCTAGATTTGGAAACAGTACAATGATTGTCCGAGATTTGGAAAATCATGGTCGAGACTCCCACTTGCGCACAATTTTCGAGGGAAATTTGAACGCGTTTTCAGCAATTAATGAGGAGCGGGGCACGGGGTGTTGTCTTGTCCATGCAATAAATTCCGCCAATGGGTCTAGCCTAAGAGACCATTGCTTCAGAGATTACCACCTTCACTATAAATACACAGATCATTCAGACAAAAGGGTTACTTTTGCGATTTCTGAGAGTTATAGAGTAATTTGTAGAGTTTTCCCTGTGCAGAGATACTCCAGTTATAGAGTGTTGGTTTCCCTTTTCTCGCAGCCATTACCAGTCCTGAGTATCGCACTGGGCGGTTTATGTCCGAGAATGAACCTTTAGAAGACGTCATGCGACGATTCAAGCGTGGTGGCCTCGAGTCTGCTATGACGACGCTGCCCAGGATTGTGAAATTAGGTGCACCACAAGTCAGGCAGACGCCAAGGATGAAGAATCCAGCTCCGATAGTAGAAGAGTCCATCCCAAAGCAAGAAGAAGAAGTTCATGTGGCAACAGTATACATTTCACCATGAGTCGAGGACGCACCAGAGGTAACCATTCCCAAGGGTGCTAAGTTTCCTATTTCGCTACCACCGATTGATCCTAGTGTAAAGGAAGATGGAGAACTGTTAGGATATGTCCTTGCTCTCAAATTTATAGACTATAACCTTGGAGACAGTAAGACATATCCTTATTTTTGGCCGGATCAGTATCTTACGGTTCAGAGGAACCCGAGGACCGATGCAGATGAGTTTGTTCCTATGGAACATGTTTAGATTCTTGAGCAGTCAAGCTTGCTCAATCTGTTGAAAATACCACATTTTGGACATGGTGCAGAGGTTAATGTCGTGGTGCGAGTGCTACTTTCCTGTGTACATGGATGTTTCCTTTGGCTGGGTAAGAGGGTTGACCTTAACGTCGATTTGATACACCGCATCACCGAGCTGTCCAAGAGCGGTAAGGACCCTCAGACACATATATCAGGTAAAAGCAAGGATACTAAGCTACCACCACTTTTAGTTAACAAGTATAAGCTACAGAGAGGAGGTCGGGCTTATGACCTCACAGTCTTAGCAGACGATACACTCAGATTTACAGCCAGTCTGCTTGCAGGCAGACTATTAACCAAATTTCACCCAAAAGAAGTCACAGGATCAGTAATTCACCTTGCCGTGCAGGTTGCAGAAGGTGAACAATTTAATTGGTGTTTGTTCTTATTAAATATTTTTCTTGCAGATTGTTTGGCAGCGCAGGACGAGCCAAACCACCCCTTCCATTTCTCGTGGATGCTTATATTAGGTGCATTCGTCGAGTGGAGAGAGCCGCCCCATACCCAGTTTCTACAGCTACGAGGCGGAGAGTGCAGAGGCGCACACTATGCAAACTTATGGGAAAGCAACAGCCCAGCCAAGAAAAATCTCAATATGATAGTATTCTATGAATACTATAAGCTGTTGAAGCGAGTCATCCAGGAGACACCGCGGATCAACACAGAGGTTGTTGACATGTATAATAATCGGCTTGATTTCATTGCAGACAGGCATACAATCTATCTGAGGCCTAAAGGGTTTAGAACGGATGACTTGGCTATTGGATTGTTCAGGATGACAGCGCAGGACGTAGAAGATGTCATCAAATATTTTGATGAAGCATGGAGCAAGGCATTAGAAGATGCCACAGCAGGAAATCTACCAGCAGACACCGCACCGATAGATCCACTAGACAAAGGAAAAGGTCACGTGGGTGTCAAGAGGAAAGATGCAGTAGAAGTGCCACCAGCGGCAAAAAAGAGGAAAGATGTAGTAGACATGCCACCACCAGCACCAAAGAGGAAAAAATTCAAATCCTCAAAGCCAACTACAGAGACCGCACTAACAGAGGATGACTATGATCTCATCGCAGCGAGATTGAAGGAAGAGATGCGGGACTCATTTCAGGAGATGCAGACATCATAGGACAAGCTGCAGAACATGATAGATAAGCAGCTTCTGGAGCTGAAAGCACTAACTGAGAAGACTGCCATGATGCAAACTCAGCCAGTCAAGGCGACAGCAGGAGAAATCTCACAACCATCGATTTCCCGCGAGAAAGTCTTTGTAGAGGATCACACCAATACAGTTCTGATACCGTCAGGGAGCATCCGATTCCCTGCTTCGATGATTGATGTGCAGATACAGGTTAGACAACCTGTCGAGGTTAATCTGGCACAATTCCCTATTGATCAACTACATATGATCTAGCAGCAGATAGCCATAGAGCTCAGAGATAGAGAGCTTGCGACTTATAACCAGAACACTCAACTGAGACAACAGAATGCAGAGCTCACTGTAGGCTTTCAGACAAAGGCGAAGGAGTTAAGAGTATATGAAGAAAGAGAACAGGATCTCAGTCAGGTCTTGTATAAAATCGCATTGGAGTTACCCCAGTGTGACATAGAATTTTCCTTGCCTCTAACACAAAAAGTAAGAAGAATTGCAGATAGAGAAAAGGCTCTGGAAGAGACAATGGCCAAAATGGAGGAGACCACAAGGCGTAGATTGCTGAGCTTGAGGCTCAAGCACCAGGCACGCCTGAGGCAGACAATGAAGCAAGGGCGTAGGCCTTTAGACTCACTTCAACGCAGATGAAGTGTTGTATAGATGATGCAGAGTCATTGCTGGTTGATGCAACGAAGACATGGTCAGAGCTAGAAGAGTTCCCAGATAGAATGGATTTGTAGCAAAGCATCCAGAACATGGAAAATGCAATAGCAGCAATAAAGGAAGAAGTCAATAGCTTAGGAGCTTTTGCAAAGATGAAGAAGATGGTAGAGATGAACCGTTTGCAACAAGAAGCACAGCGGTTACGAGAAAAAGACATACAATTCAATAATATGCTTCAACCGTATCAGGAACAAATTGCAGAGCTGGTCGATGCGGTTGAGCAGAAGGTCAAGGAGTTCACTGCAAGCAAGAGTGAAATTGATAGCACATAAGACCCCATGATTACTCAAGTCATGCTTGAAGCGGCACAAGACTGTGTCAAAAATATGGGCAAAGATATTGCAGGACTCAAGGAGAGATTCGCAAAGACTTCATAGGAAGCCAAGGAGACATTACAACAAAAGAAATTAAATGTCAGTGGCTCGGGGACGAGCCATAAGTAAGTGTTATGGGACTGTTAGAGCAGGGTCTCGCAGCTACAGAAAAAGCTGCTATTTTTGGTAGAAGATGGACAATTTTTGGAGGAAAGACAGTTTTGGCGATGCAATAAAGGTACGACGCTGTAGTGCATTTCCCGCCGCAGATCACGGGCCGGAAATCGCGGTGGTTGGAACAAGAAAGTCAAAGGGAAATAGTACTTGAAGCAGTCGAGAAGAGAGCTCAACCACTGCATTTAAGGCAATGGCGACGACATGAGGGCTCAGCTACCCTCATAAAGGAAGAAGGAGCAATGAGCCGAGGTATTAAAGACAAAGGACAGAAGGGGAGCGACCGAGGAAGCGGCACCCATACCCACGATCAGCGCCGAAAATCATGGAAGACTGCAGGAAGCTGCGGTGTGACCGGTAAAGCGGCAGTACAAAGTACAGAAAGGCTGACTGTCACAGTTAGGGTTTTGGGTTACTGTTGGGATAGGCCCACAGTTTTGTATCACGGTGAGACCTTCGGGCCACCTATTTTAAGCATGTATTTTGTATTATGAAGGGTTAGCCAGCCAGCTAGCTAGTTAGATAGTTAGATGGATAGCTAGCTAGATAGTTAGATAGTTGGCTGATAAGGTTGTAACTGTTGTTGTCAATATAGTGAGACATTGAGGAAGAGTCGAGCTCTGGTTCTATCTTTAAGTCTGTAGTTATCTTACTGTAACCAGTGGCCTGCTCCTTGAGCCTGAATGTAACAATCCGTAGGGATTGAGAGAGAGAGAGAGAGAGAGAGAGAGAGAGACAGAGAGAGAGAGAGTATATTGTAAGAAGAAAGCAATATAGAAAGAGAAGAGATCTAAGAGAGAAGGGCTCCCAGCTGTGTGCATGGAGTTTCCTAGAAGATCTCAAGCTGCATAAGAGGTTGCAGCGGAACTGTGTTACTCTCTCAAGATATAATATAAACACAGTTTCCGTGGATGTAGCTACCCCCCTAGAAGTTAACCACGTACATCCGTGTGTTGTGCGACTGTTTCATGTGATTGTGCTCTACTTATTTGTTATCTGTTATCTGTCACATGAACTTTGCTTATCAGTTAATGAATGTATGTATGCTATCCTTCAGTTTACAGTAACATAGAAGGTCAAATGCAAGTTGAATGTGTTGAGTACTCTGTATATGAGTTTATCAGTGCTTGACTCACGACAGTAGCAGCTACTGTGTTAAGTGACTTCTGTATGTTAAGCATGTTAAACTGTAGAAGCTTAAGTGAGGTTGTTTAACACCTTAATGAAGGTTAACTGAGCTATTATACCTAGAAATCAAGCCTCTGGACCTTGAGAGTTGATGAGTATATTGAGTCTTACTGTAGGAAATATCATAGCGTAGAAAGGGCGATATCGCACTGTCGGGGGAGCTGCGGTGTGAGATATCGCAGGTTAAGAGCCGAGCAGAAGAGAAAGTTTGCGCATCGTCCTAGAAGTTACGACGCGATAAGAGTCAGTCCCATAGCAGAGTTAGCTAAAAAGCGAGAAACAACCCTTGTTGAGAGAATCAGCTGGTTAAGTAGAGTCAGAGAACCTAGGATGGTGCAGAACCTGGTTGAGGAAACATGATTCTTCAGCCACCCCATCTAAGATCACTTCGGGTGAGACTTCAGGCCGTTCTGCAGTCTATCACCGAAAGGGCCAGTGAGCTAGGGGTTTTGTTGGTACAATAAAGTAAACCTGGGTTTGCCCAGAGAAGACCAACAGTGATGTCATATCATAGCATCCAAAAAAATCCCTATAAGAGTTCTCATCAACTCACTATATCACGATTTTACATGGAGGTTAAAGCTTGAGATTGTAGTAAGTGACACTAGTCGAATAGAAAGTGCTGCAAAGTTGTTTCATGGGTGTTTCATGGACACAATTTTAACAAGATAGACACATATTGCCTTAAGGATTGGGGTATTGAGTCACCAGGATTGTTTCTTGCAAATATTGGCCTAGGAGGTAGAGCATGTTTGATATCTGATGCAGTTGTAAAGAAAGTCATGATCACATGGAAGCTAGGTCACATCAAATGGAAAAATTTTCTAGCACGAAATTGTGGAGCACACTTGCTTATAAAGAAACTTCCATGAAACCCTAACTAGCTAGCTCTTAAGTAAAAGGATCATCTTGCAACCATATCACTATATCATCCAAATCCAATGCACGAGCAGGAACTAGATCTCAAAATCCCATTACTGAATTCTCACAGTAGAATATTTGTTGTCACGTCCATGTAACAAACGCTGATAATGCAGTTGATACTGCAAAAATAAAATGGAGGCAGAGAAATTTAATTTTGCAATCTGTTTACAAATCGCGCACTGCCAAAACTATAATCGACAGTGGTACACATGTTTAGGGCACCCAACAAGCTTGCAGTAAAATTAGCGGTTGACTACATATTTGTCGTGCTAATGAACCAAATATGTAATTTGTAGCTTTGTTGATTGCAACGAGGAAAACCAAATACTATGTTTTAAATTTTATTTCATATTTATATACACAACTAAATAAACAAAACTGTTCTAGCCAAGAGTTGAAAACCTTTGGTTTATTCAATTTTGTTTCATAGTTAGATAATTTATAGTTTAAATGGCCATAAATGTGCAAAAGTATGGGTTTTTCATAAAGTTTAGAATTTTGGATCATAAATTATTTTATTTATTTTCAAATATAGTATTTTACTTATTTCAAGATAAAATATAATTCTGATGTGTTTCTAAACTTAAACACATAGAGTTTTAATGATTATTATTATAAATAATATCTAATTAAAATTAAATATTTATATTTAGATTCCACATATTATGTTCATAGGGGTGTAACTTTGTCATTGTACAGCAAGTAGAAAAAGTACTATAAAAGAAATGTTATACATATAAACAAATATGCAGCCACTGACAATAAAGTTTGGCAAATTATGTAGAGAAACTGCACCTATGAAACAAACAGGTTCTGCAATCTACGTGTCCTATTACTTAGATTAAAAGCTTGACAAATAAATTCGACTCTCTCGGTAGCCAACATTTAAAGTATTCAAAAAATATATGATAACAGTTACAAAGATCTAATAATAATTAATATTCACATTCGAAAAGCTAAAATTCATCCGGTACCATTGCGAGTGTGCCATAATAAATGTCACAAGTTGTCATTGAGGTGGATGCTTTTTAATTATTAATGAACACTTTTGCATACTTGAACATAAAGCGTTTGTCCACAAGATTTACCCATCCCAAGAGAGGATCGCCTCACGGCCTCCTTCTACGACCAATCCCATAACTGAAGTTTTACAAATAAGTCATACTTAGTTTGGTATTTCCCTTGAAAAATATCTTTCTAAGTAATTTCTCATAATATTTAATATTTGTTATTGACACATTGCGACACAGGCGCAAGATTCGACTTTGGCAACTTTTTCCATATCACGCCATGGTTAGAATGTCGGTTAGTTATATCCCGTGATCCAGCAAATAGCATTGCTGGACATGTCTTGTGTCTCTTTTTCCCTATCAAATGTCCACTCAAAGGACATCATTGCTAGGCTCACCAAATGCCCACCTGTTACCGCTGTTCCTGCGCATTATTTATTGATTGTCCTTACCTTTTTTTTCATCCATGTATGCTGATCAATTTTTTTTTATTAATACACTTCAGTTGGGTTCCCAATTCTACAATCTCGATTCTGGAACTTCTGTCCGATAGATGACAGGTGTGTTGTGTTATGTGACCGATGCTGTGCATGAATGGATTACTTGATTTACCGCATTTGCTGCAGTAATCTCGATTTTGGAACTTTTGTTCGGTAGACGACAGGTGTGCTATGTTATGCGATCGACGTTGTGCATGAATGGATTGATGCACTGAATGACCGGTCCTATATATATATATTTTTTTTTGCAGAATTTCTCTGAATTCGGCATAGCTCTTTCCAAGGTTTTGCGAGTTTCAGTTCAACAGTTTATTTGAATTTAGTCTAAGATTTGAGAAAACTATTTTTAATATCGGGATTTTTTTTTTGTTGTGGAATTTCTTTGAATTCGGCATAGCCCTTTCCAAGGCTTTGCGAGTTTCAGTTCAACAGTTTATTTGAATTTAGTCTAAGATTTGAGACAACAAATTTTTAGCACTTGAGTCATTTGTTCATTTATTATCATCATTCTTTTTATTGAGCTCTTAGTTCACATACCAGACACAAAACATCTCCATGATGACATATCTTTCTGGATATTGGTAAATGCTGATACATGCATATTTCCTTACATCATCCGAGTCTCAAACTTTTTTTCGTGCATCATCAGAGTCCCAACATGGTGCATCATCGGAGCCCCAACATAGTGTAGACATGGAGAGAAGGAAGCAACGCCATCCATGGTGTGAATTGTTGTGTTTCTCTGTATTGTTCCTTACTATTTTGACAGACATTTGTTGAAAGCAAACTTACTTAATTATCTACCAGATATACTCTTTGTACAGTCACAGTGTAATGAATAATTATACATTTTTTATATTTTTCCCGAGTACGCAATCATCACATGATATCAAATGATAAACGATAATTTAACAAGTTCATTTAAACTAATATACCGAGGATAGGTTACTAGTAAAACATATCTAAATGTCTTCAGGAAACTGATAGTTATACAACCCCGCTCTACTAGGCCTTTAACAAGTTCATTTAAACTAATGTACCGAGGATAGGTTATTAGTAAAACATATCTAAATGTCTTCAAGAAATTGATAGTTATACAACCATGCTCTACCTGGCCTTGGGAACCTCAAAATATTTTCCAATGTACAAGGATTCCACTCCCTTTCCTAGAACCAGAGTTTATATAAATCACCTTCTCACTTTTCAATTGCCACCAATCAATTGGTTAGAGTTAATTACTACAGAACCTGGAACTTCTTCCTTAAGCTCACTGGTGGTTCTATTCCAGATGCTCGTCGACAAATCTATGTTATTTTCCAACAACTTAATTAGAGCCTACACCTCCTCGGTGTTCTATGGCATCCCTCTCATAACCCCTCTTTCTTTTATCTTTTCATGCCCTTAACTCTTTTTTCCTAGGACGTTAATAGCTCGTAACTAACTCCTCCCAAGGCTTGCCACTTGGATTCATAAATATAGTTGTGAATTCAATTACTAAAATAAACTTAGGTTATGTCAATTGGCTGCATGGTTGCATAACCTCCGTATCCAAGCATTCACAATTTATTATTAAAATAATACTACTATAACATTTATTAGTTTTTTTTAAAATTAAATAATAGGTTCAAGATTGGTTAGGAGCAATAGAATTGTTCTGTTGGGGGCTGAATTCACGGCTGGAAGGGTTTGCGGCCATTAGTGCTTTCCTGCTTTGCAGGCCCTCTCGGCCTCCATGGGCCGCTTCGGATATGGATCCTCCAGATCCTGACCTTGCCAGTTTTAACGATCGTTTTCTGAACATTGTAGCCTCTCCTACCCCCACCTCCCCCACCCCCTTGTCAAGTCCCCCCCTTCGTCCCGTTTCATAAAACGCTCAAAAATTCCAGAGGTTAAGCTCTCCTCAGTAGCTTCAAAGCAAAAAGTAGTCATGTTATCAGAGAAAGGACTTATTGGTCTGTTCACAGGCCTATGGCCATCGCCTAGATTGGTGAAAATTTGGCTCAATAAAAATTGGATATCTCTCATTCAAGGAGAAGTACAACAAATCTTATGTGGAAAGGGTTACTTTGTCTTCATCTTCGAGAAAAAAGAAGATCGATATCTCATGTTTAGAAATGGCCCATACTTCATGGTTCCAAGATGTATGTATCTTAACAAATGGGATCTCTCCTTCAACCCTAAAAAATATATCCCTGAGGTTGTTCCACTTTGGGTCAAGCTACCCCACCTCCCCTTCCACTATTGGAACGATGAAGATTTTCGGGAAATAGGAAAGACCTTGGGAAAATATATTGGCAAATTGGAACCGAAAGCCCCTATGTTCTCGTGTGCTAGAATATGTTTGGAGCTTGATATGGAGAAATGTCTCCTAGAAGCCATTAATATATCCATTGAAGGATGGAATAATCTTCACACAATTGATTATGAGAAAATTCCCTTCAAATGCAAATACTGTCATGAGTACAGACATTTCGCCAAATCCTGTCCAAAAAACTAGAAAAACCTAATCCTGAAGACGCACAAGAAGAAGGCTGGAACATTGCAAGCAGGAAAAGGAGTGCTAAATCTTCCTTGGCACCGCAATCTCATGTCCTGACAAAGAATGCAACCCGAAACAAGTTTGAAGCCCTCATCAATGAAGAGCCTGAGATATAAACCCCAGAGGAAAATGAGGAAGAGGTCATTCCCTAGGAACAAGAAATCCCAACAGAAGCACCATCTCCAAAGCGAAGGGACTTCAGGGCGGAAGTCTTTGCTCACCCAACAACTAGAAAGGAAGGAGCTCACCCAACAACTAGAAAGGAAGGAGCAGTCAATTCAGAAGGCTTAGTCATTCGCTCCAGGGCCAAAGCAAGCTCTGAAGACACCTCGAAAAATTCCAATGAAGAGTAGGAACCTCAATCCAAAAAAGGCAGACGATCAAACAAGACATTAAGGGAGCAGGAAGTTGCAAGAGAAAAAGCAGCTGGGAAGCAATCCAATCTTGATTTCCTGGTAAAAAACCCGCAAGCAAGCAAATATCTTCTCAGTGCTGAAGAAGAAAAAAAAGGAAAGGGAAAAGGCGCTTCATCAACTTAATAAATAATGAAGCTGGTCTCCTAGAACTGCAGAGGATTAGGAGGTTCCCAGAAAACATAAGTGATTAAAATAATTAAATCGATGGAACACAACTCCGTCCTTCTTATCCAGGAGACTAAAAAGACTGTGGAATACAGTCTCTCAACTATGAAAAAATTGTGGCCAAAAGGAGAAGGTTTTGCTATCAGTGCGAGTGGATCCTCTGGTGGCCTCCTTACTTGGTGGGATAATGATAAGTTCTCTTTGCAAACAACCATCATAAACAAAAATTGGCTGTTTGTTAAACTTGAAAACAAGGAAAATAAGGAAGCATTCAGGGTCAAGAACATTTATGGACCCACGAATCAAGCTCAGAAAGAAACCTTTTGGAACTCCTTGGAGGAACAAGGCGAAGGGAAAAAGCTTGGAACTCCTTGGACCCTTTGCTTCATTGCTGGAAACTTTAATGTTACTATCTCTACATATGAGCGTAGAGGAGGAGTCAAAGTTAGGGATCCCTTTGGAGAAAGGTTAGAGGATCTGGCTTTGCATTGGAGTTTAACAGATATCAAACCCAAGAATGGGGTTTACACTTGGAGAAATAAAAGAATTAGACCGAGACATATATCTGCTAGGTTGGATTGTGTGCTAGTAAGCACTCATCTTCTCAGGAATCTTCCCTTCCCTGAGTCTAAGCTTCCGTGCTTTGCGATATCGGATCATAAGCCTTTGCATTTTTTCTTTCCACCAGTGGAGAACTTGGGGCCCCTCCCCTTTAGGTTTAACCATTTATGGTTGGAATCGGAAGGGCTTCGGGATATCATCTACAAGGCCTGGAAATGCTTCATTCTAGGCTCGCCAGCTTTCATATGGGAGAAAAAACTCAAAATGGTAAAGTCTTCTCTCAAACTTTGGGTCAAGCACCATTTCCAGGAGCCATCTATCAAGAAAATAGAAATTGTTAAAGAGATGGAATATCTACAAGAGGATATGGAAATAATTGAGATAACTAGAGATCTTCTTCTCCGGGAAATAGAGCTGGAAAAACGCTTATAGGCCATCCTAAGGAAAGATAAAGAAAGTTGGAGGTTACGGTCTAGAGTCCTCTAGCTCAAGGGGTGCGATCAAAACACAAAATTCTTTCAAAATCAATGTAGAGAGAGACAGAGAAGAAAAACCATGAGGGAGCTGAAAAAGGAGAATGGCATTGTTATATCAGGACAAGCGACAATCAGCACTGAGGTAAGAGGTTTTTTTGAAAATATTTATAATAATGAAGAATATGTTTCTCAAGAAAATATGGAGGAAATGATCAGATATATTCTCTCTCTGATTAGCCTAGAGGACAGTCAATTCCTAGAAACCCCTATATCCGAAGACAAAATCAAGAATGTTATATGGACCCTCCATCCCGACAAAGCCCCTGGGCCAGATGGTTTCCCCATTCGATTCTATAGGATGTTCTAGTCTTTAATTAAAAAGGACCTACTACGTCTTATTTCCTGGATGTTTAAAGGGACAATGGGAGGAGCCACCAATTCCACCTTCTTAGCCTTGATTCCTAAACAACATAACCCTTCTTCAATCAAAATATTTAGGCCAATCTCCCTCTGTAATGCCTCCTATAAAATATTTTCCAAAGTCCTATCCCTCAAACTCAAGGAAATTATCCCTTCCCTGATATCTCCTAATCAAGGGGGTTTTATCTCTGGTCACCATATCAATGATAATATCCTTCTGGTTCAGGAAGCGATTCATTCCAATTCAAAGAAGGGTGAAGCAGGCATGGCCATTAAGCTCGACCTTGCTAATGCCTTTGACTGCATAAGACATGCTCTCATTCTACTGGTACTAAATTTTTTTGGTTTCCCTCCCATATTTATAAATCAAGTCCAAGCCTGCATCAACTCTCCCTGGATAGCTCCTTTAATCAATGGAAGACCCACTGATTTATTCAAAGCCAGTCGAGGGATCAGGCAGGGCTGCCCTCTCTCTCCTTTTCTTTACATCCTAGTCGCTAATTCCATGAGTAGAAGGCTTAATAGACTTCAAGAAGAAGGACTCCTCTGAGGCCTCTCCTTTAAAACTAGAGTCCAACCAATTAATCATGCTCTTTTTGCCGATGACACTATCCTCTTGGGCAGTGCCCTCCCTCAAATCGCTAGAAATTTTCTTAAGCCCCTCGACCTTTTTCTTCATACCTCTGGTAGTGTAGCAAACCTGGACAAGTGTCAGCTCTATGGTTGGAACATCAATATGGTTACTCTTCGAGACATATCCCAAATTCTCCACATTTGTGTCAACCATGATTGGACTCACTTCATCTACCTGGGCATCCCCATAGCCAAAAAGGCCTTTGCTACCACCATGTGGGATCTTGTCATACAATAGATCAAAAACAAGATTCATTCGATGGGCTCCAAATGGTTAAAATTGGATGGAAAAGTAACCCTCATTCATTCTATCCTCTCTTCGTATCCCATTTATACTAGCTCGATGATCCTGGCCCTGTTGGCTATCATGGGCGGACCCGGGTTTACTGTTTTTAACCAACAACACCCCTAGCTCACTGGCCCTTTCGGCGACAGACCGTGAAGCGGCCTGAAGTCTCACCCGAAGAGATTCTAATGGGTTGGCCAAGGACTCAAGCGTCTTGGACCAGGTTCTGTGGCATCCTACTTGCGACTCGCGGCTCTGCTAGCCGCGAGGCCTCTTTCTCTGCGCGTCGCGCGACCCTCCTGCGCGCGTCGCACAATGTCCTTGTCTCGCAGCTCTTCTGACCGCGATGTCTCTCTCTTCCTGTCGCATGGTCCCTTTTCGTGTCGCGCAACTTCCACTGACTCGCGATGACCCCAGCCTTATCGCCTCGCCACGCACCCAGCGACACATAACTTCCTTTCCAACGCTAAGTCCTTAACCTACGGTATCGCACACCGCAGCTCCTCTGCCGGTGTGGTATCGCCTCTCTGTGATATCCTACTCCCGCGGCTCAGTGCACTTAGCGTTGTTCGTGTCGACTTGCAGGACTCAACATACCAGACTGTTTAACACTCCGACTAGTGACTGTTCAAGAAAAGCATAAATAAACCCGCATACAACATGCCAAAGACTTCAACTTATGCTATCCTTCTATGTTACTGTGAATTGAACGACACATTCATACATTCAACTGTAAACAAGGTTCATATAATAACTAACAGATGCAACAAATAAACACAACACATGAATAAATTGCATAACACTTGATTTTAACGTGGTTCACCTCCAGGATGGAAGTTACGTCCACATAACTGTGTTTCTATTATAGCTCAGGGGAAGGTAAACAAAGTTCTGCTGCACCGCATATGCATCTTGAGATCTTCTCTCTCAGATCTCTTTTCTATCTCTATATTGTCTCTCTTACAATATACTCTTCCCTCTCTGCCAATCCTTGCGGATTGTTACAATACAAAATAACACTAAGCTAACAGACTACTCATGATCTGACTAGCTAGATGGCCTAAAATGCTCAAAATGCCAACCTTTTACAATACAAAATACATCCCTTTATAGGCGGCCCGAAGGTCTCGCCATTACAACACTGTGGGCCTGTCCCAATAGTAACCCAAACCCTAACTAGTGACATTCGGCGTATCTGTACTTTGAGGTAGCCGCTATCCGTCACACCATAGCTCTCTGCAGTCTTCCATGCTTCTCGGCGCTGACCATGGGTACTATGCACCGCTTCCCTTCACCACAGCTTCCTGCAGTCTTCCATGCTTCCCAGCGCTGACCATGGGTACCGGCGCTGCTTCCCTTGATGTCCTTTGTCTTCAATACCTCGGCCTCGTTGCTCCTTTTCCTTTATGAGGGTAGTTGAACCCTCCTGTCTTCCGCCGCTGCCTTCAATGCAGTGGGTGAGCTCTCTCTTCTCGGCCACTCAGGTACCGTCGTCTTCCTTGACTTCTCTGTCTTCTACGTCATGGTTTCCGGCTCTGATTTGTAGCTAGAAACCTACTACAGTGTCGTAGCTCTGCATCTTATATCTCCGCCAAAACTGTCTATCCGTCAAAATAGCAGCTTCTTCTGTAGCTATGGGACCCTACTCCAACAGTCCCCTAACACTTACTTGTGGCTCGTCCCC